>JBCEWC010005645.1:0-24552 GCA_038996855.1 Solanum aculeatissimum
AATGTTATGCCTTTTGGATTGAAAAATGCTCCTTCTGAATTTCAGAAAATTATGAATGATATTTTTAATCCATATTTAGACTTTATTATTGTCTATATTGATGATATTTTGGTTTATTCCAAAACTTTTGAACTGCATATCAAGCATCTTGATATTTTCAAAAGAATTGTTATGCAAAATGGTTTGGTAATTTCGAAACCAAAAATGAGTTTGTTTCAAACTGAGGTTAGATTTTTAGGACATAATATTTGTCAAGGAAAAATAACCCCTATTCAAAGATCTATTAATTTTGCTTCAAAATTTCCTGATGTTATAACAGATAGGACTATGCTTCAAAGGTTTTTGGGAAGATAATGAATATGATGTATTAATAATGCTAAACTATCTTTTATGTAGTGTTTGATTTGGGATATTATAAATAATATGCATTGCCTAATTTTATTATTATTTTAAAAAATACTTTCCACAAATTAGATGAAATGTTGAGGTTATTTTGGAGGATAATTGTGTCTTTAACCAAGATAATACATGCATTGAGATCCGTTTCATTACAAATATCATAAATTTTTATGTATTAATTATACATACCTTAATAGCAAATAAAGTGTATAACTAATGCATTAGTTATATATACATAAATTGAAAAAGTGTACTGCATAAGATATTAATAATACACAAAATTAATATATGCATTATTTTTTCGATGCAATCTAGCAAACAACCCTTATTACTTTTTATGTATAAAAAAGGGGGCTAAACTAATTATGATGTAAAAATATTAGTCCATTTTTTTGACTCATCAACTTTAGCTAGGTGATAGAGAGTACCAATAACCACTGTGGTAGAGTGATAAATAATCCTCCATTCTTAAAATGAAACATTTATAAATATATTTTTAGTTTACTCAAATATTAATAACAATACTTTAAAACTATTTTAATTGAAAATCACTTGTAAGCATACAACTTGAAACTCGAAGAAAACAGAAACTAAAAAGTCTTTTAGAGTCTGTTTGGAAAGATACCCTGGTAATTGAATTTGGTGGAATTGGGTTTAATTACACTGTCTGACCTGTTTGGTTGGATAGATAATTACTTGGTCAACATGTAATTAGGTATAATTGACTGAGTGTAATTATACTTTCCAATTCACAGGGGGAGACTGTGAATTACATGGTGTAATTACATATTGATTACCTTTTAATTTCTTTCTTTTATTTTTAGTTTTATATTTTCATTTTAATTTATTTTTTACTTTGGTTATTTTAATTTTTTTTATTATTCTAATTTTTTCTAAAACTATATTTTATTTTATAATATTTATTTTTCATTTCTTTCTTATTCTCAATCTTTATAATGTCATGTGATTCCATACAATTTTGAAATTTGACATAAGAGTATTATGTTAATTTTTTTTATTTTGAATTTAAACTTATGTTATATTTTTTAGTTTCATTTGTTTTTGTAGTATTGACTTGATATTTCACATTACAAGTCATTTATTTTCTTTTAGTTAGATTAGATAGATTCTTTTTTTATCAAATATTTTAACAATTTTACTATGATATTATATTTATAATATTTAATACTTTTGTCAAACACACATTTCATGATGTTCGCATAAAACTTATATTTTTAATTTTTATAATTAATTTAATTAAAAATATACTAATTTTTAAAATATAAATTGATTTTTTATAATATTAGTTAAGAATATATATTTGCTAATTAATATATTTTTGAAAGATAATATATATCTTAAATATTTAATTTAATATTATTTATAAATACTTATATTTATCTAATATAAATTTTTTAATTTTAGATGATTAAATTTTATTTTTAAAATTTAATATAACTTTGTAATTATACTACAAGACAGTGTAATTACCAAGGTATGTAATTACAGGGTGTGTAATTACTACCCTCGTAATTACACCAATTCCAATTAGCAGGTGACTTCCCAAAGAAACCCTTAGGGGTCGTTTGGTTACTGGTTAGAGTTATGTGGGTATTAACAATGTAGGGTTTAGTTATGCAGGTATTAGTTATGTGGATATTAGTTATGCAGGTATTAGTTATGTGAATATTAGTTATGTAGGGTTTAGTTATGCAAGTATTAGTTATGTAGGTATTAGTTATACAGGGTTTTGTTATGCAAGATTTAGTTATGCAAGGTTTAGTTATGTAGAATTCAAAAGAAATTAATAAGCTAATTCTTATTTCTTAATTATCAAATGCTTAGTGAGTTTATATTTATTATACCCATTAAATAACAAAAAAAGGTCAAATATGCCCTTGCACTATTAGAAATAGTTTAAATATATCTATCGTTATACTTTCAATTTAAATATACCCTTTTCGTTGTACTTTCGATCCAAATATACCCTTCATTAAACTTTAGAATAAATTTACCCTTAATTTTAACAAATAAACATGTGGGACGCGCAAAATTAAATAACTCTTTCTCAATTTTAAATATATTATATATCTTCATTTGTTTATTTTTCCTTGAAATTTATTTATTTTTAAAAATAAAAAAATATTAAATGTTCTACTTCAGTTAAAAAATATTTCTTGATAAAAAAGGGATCAATATCCTATATCCAAAAATGATATTTTATTTTAGTTTTAAAATAATTTTAATTTAAGTTCAGATACCAAAAAACAATTTTAGTTTAATTTATGTACTAAACTTCAAATAATTTTAGTTGACTTCACATTTTTTAATTTCGGATACTAAAATTATATTTTGGTTTAATAGTAATTTTTGATAAAAAAAAATGGATCGATAAAAAAAGTTAGAGTTATGCATGTATTAATTATGAAAGTATTAGTCATGTAGCAATTACAATACATAAATTATTGGTAGTTGAATATTTGATTTATTATAAATTAATATACGTTATTAATAAATAAATAAGTAAACATATGTATTATATAATTTAAATTAATCAGTGATTCAATTAGTTGAAGGTGAAAAGACTTTTAACTCTTTAGAAAGAGAAAATAGAAAAAAAAGTAAATAAATAGTATAATTTTTTTAAAAAAATACATAAAAAAATGACCGCCTATTCCATAAGAATTCTTAGTTAACATTGTTTAATTTCAATTTACCTCTAATGTAAATATTTTTTTTGTTAGACGCATATTTAAATCAAATAAAAAAGAAAGATTTTGAAAGTAAACTGATAGGGGTAAATATGTAATTTTATTACTAATAGTCTAATACCCACATATCTTATTCCATATTCTATTCCACATAAAATTATACATAGATTTCCTCATAAGTTGTGTGAGTTTTAGTAATGTATAATTAGTAAAACACAACCAAACACCACATAGAATCAATACATTAATAACTTTTATATATCATTTAAAACGTATCAACCAACCATTGTATAAAATTAATACATGAATATTTTTTATTCTATTTATAAACCAAACAATGTATAAAGTTAATACATCAATAACTAAAATTATTTAGTTATTCAAGTATTATGTATTAAATGGAGCATTACCCCACTACCAAACAACCCCTTAGGGTTTACTTATTTCCTTGGGCAAAAGCGCCACAAGCTAAACCCTTGCAAAACCCCAACCCGCAGACCATACCGAAACTCAACTCGTTACATCAATGGCGGACAATTCCAAAAAGCGGAAGCATGCTCCAACAGTCGAAGGAAAATCAGCTCCCAAGCAACTGAAATCATCAACCGACAAGGTTATGAAGAAACCCCATAAATTGTCAAAGCAGCTCGGAGATAAAAAGCAACAACCTAAGCCCCATATCCCACTTGACTCCAAGAGAGAGCGTCGTTTACAGGCAAAGGTATCCCAATAGTTCTGTTCAACCTTTTGTATTATTTTCGCCCTTTTTCAAATGGTTTTGGTGAAGGGGGAATTCAAATGGAAAAAAGATTGGAATTTCAGTTCCAAAATCGTTTTGTTTCGCTGCTTATTCTTTTCTAATTTTTTGGTAATGTCACCAATAGTTCCGTTGAAAAAATTATTATTTGGCTGCAGGAACTAGCTGAAGCAAGGAAGAAGAAGAGGAAGAAACATTACACATTGGAGCAAGTACTGAATTTTTCTTACGATTTAAGTTGTAAAAAAGCTATTTTGTCTTTTCTGATCGCTATGGTGAAAGATAGCATGCTCTATTGCACTTCTTTTCATCTTTTGCTGTTTTATCTGAAATATGTGTTATTCCATCTTATTATCCTAGTGAAATCTATACATTAACCCACTTATTGGAAATGTAAAGATAGCTTGAATTATCGAAAGACTAGGTGGGAAACTGGATTTGGTCTGTCTTTAAAATTTTAATTGAAATATTTCTTAATATTACATGTAAAAGTTTGGCATTTCTCACTGGGTTTGGGCTTGTAAGACCTCAGCTTTGACTATTCAGCTCCATTCTTCAGCTTAGCATTGAATGTTTGTGTAAATGGTAAATGTTTATCACTATGGTTCCTCAACCTTAACATGACTTCATGAAAACACTGCTAGTTGATTGTTTGTTTTGGCAAAGCTGTTTGTGTTATCTGGATATGCTCGCTTTGTCATTCATCTATTGGTCTTATAATAGGAGCTCGCATCACTATGGGAGAAGATGAGAACTCGAAATATTGCGAAAGAAGAAAGATCAAGGTGTGCTGTCATACAACTTCAAACATTTGCGTTGATCCTGAATTTTGACGGAAAATTGTAATTTATTTGTTACTCAATCTTTATAATGGCTTTTATTCTTTTTATCCATTGATGCAGATTGGTGAGTGATGCTTTGAAGAAAATGAAAGGGAAGATCCCTGAAATAGCAAGCTCTCATGTTTCTTCTCGTGTCCTTCAGGTTCTATTTTTCCCTCTTCTTCTTGTTGATGACAAGGATTTATGATGCTCCTAATGGTTTTGCTAACTCTTTTTTTTTTTTAATTGTTAGACTTGTGTGAAACATTGTACACAAGATGAAAGGAATGCTGTGTTTGTGGAGATTCGACCTCATTTTATCACTCTTGCAACCAATACCTATGCAGTTCATCTGGTGACAAAGATTCTTGATAATGGTAATTTTGTACTAATTATTCTTCTGAACAATTTAATTGACTTAAAAAGAACTTATTTGACCTTTTCTGACATTTTTTTAATGCTTTGCAGCGTCCAAAGAGCAGCAGGCAGAATTTATTTCCGCTCTTCATGGGCATGTTGCTACTCTTCTTAGGCATATGGTTGGTTCACTTGGTAAGATGACCTGTCCTAATGCTGTGAACTTGGTTTTGATTGATTGTTTGCCCCAGATTTTGTTCTATTTTGCTCGATCCTGCATTTCTGTTTAAAAATCAATTCATTAGCTGTTGCACAGCTGTAGTTTTGGGAGAAGGATCTAATCCCAGTTAATCCCCTAATAAAACACTGGTTTTACTTTTGCAGTTGTTGAACATGCTTATCAGTTGGGAAATGCTGCTCAAAAACAAACTCTTCTAATGGAGCTGTATTCCCCAGAGCTTCAGTTGTTCAAAGATTTGATCTCAGCAAAGGAAGCAAGGTAAGTCCAAGCTATTAATGACAGCATGCTGCATGCGTACTTTAGACAATTTAAAAGTTTTCTAGGTTGTGATGTCAGCTTGGGACATGTTTTTTCTTCTTCAACAGGATATCCTTATGATATTTTTTGTTTTACTATGCATAACATTTTCTTTTAAATATTCTCTACTGTTGCTCCATTTGATATTGTTCATTAAATTGCTAATCACCTTACTCTGTGTATTGATGGTAAATGCTGGTGTAAAAATACAAGCGATCATGTTGATTCCTTTTCCATGAATATACTTTACATTCTACCTCATATTTGTACTTAATGAATGCATTTGTTTTCTAATTTAGCTGCCATTCACATTTTATGATACTTCCCAGGTTAGTTGATGTTATATCCAACCTACAGCTTCAAAAGGGTTCAGTCATACGGCACATGACTTCTGTACTTCAGCCTATTTTGGAGAAAGGAATACTGGACCACTCAATTATACACAGGGCGCTGGTGGAGTACTTAACTATTGCTGATCAGGTAGCTCAGAAACGTTAATGAGGTATTAATGAGTTGGCTTATTCTGAATCATCCTTTCTAAATTTAAGTCTGTTCCAAGTCTTCTACTGCAGAAATAATCCAGCAGTTGTCAAGTCCAGACCTTGTTCGGATGATTCACACAAAGGATGGATCCAAGCTTGGGATATTCTGCATTAAACATGGGAGCGCAAAGGTTTTGGAGCACTCTTTATATATCTTAAAGTTGTCCTAGTGGATTTTCTGCAAGTGAATGGATTTCAAATGCCATTTACTTTTCTGTTTTAGGAGCGGAAGAAAATCATCAAAGGGATGAAAGACAAGGTTGGAAAGATAGCACATGATAAATATGGAGCTTTGGTAAGCATGATTTTCTTGCATTTGCTAAATGCTTTGGTCTATTTGCATCTATCGTGCCTTCTTTCAGATACTGCCGGTCTTCATCCGTGCACCTTCTCTCATTTATTAGTACCTTTATGCTCCTATTATTTTCACAGCTTTCCGTTCTCAATAACTTTCAGGTGCTTGTCTCCATCCTTTCAATTGTAGATGACACGAAACTTCTATCAAAGGTTTGTTCCCGCTGCTTTTCCTAACTTATCCCTGCTGCAATCTGTTATCAAAGAGTTCAACTCGTAAAGCTGGTCAGGTTGAACTCTTTGCAGGTCATCATTCGTGAGCTTGAAGGGATTCTGAAGGAGTTTCTTTCAGATCAGGTCCTTCCTTCATTTGGGGGAGAAAACTTCTCCCCCCCCCCCCCCCCAACACCAGCCTTTGCGCATGTGTCCTGTGAATTTTTTATTGTGGTTGTCACAGAATGGTAGGCGCCCATTGTTGCAATTACTACATCCAAATAGCTCGCGCCATTTCAGCCCCGATGAGCTAGCAGCCCTTGGTTCATCTGTTCCTTTACTTGTCACCAAGGTACTTTTTAAGCTTTTGTTGAAATTACAGTCATCATATTATTAAAAATGTTCATTCTAAGCAGTGCAGTTAAATTTAATCATTGTTTTATTGTACAATTTGATAGAGCCCCTCAGAAGTAAATGTTGCGTTGGGTGAAGAAACAGGAACTTCAGTGCTTGGTGAAGCTGGTAAAGAAGATAGCTGTCATGCCACCCACACTTCACATTTGAATGAAGGAGGAAAGAAGGATCCTCTTACAAGGCGGCAAGAATTATTGGTCAATAGTGGGCTAGCTGAGGTCAATGTGATTTCTACTTTCTCATTCATATATCTATAGAGCTGTTTCTTATTCAGAGTTATCAAGCTATTTGCCTTGCCCATTTCACTTTCTGTGATCCTTTGCTTCAGCCACTTCCTTTATAAAATGAATTTTCCCCCCCTCCTTTACGTACTCACCTTTATCCCTTTACCAAGCCATTCCTGATCAATAATGCAGAAACTCATCGATGCATGTTGTGAGATGGCAGAGGAATTGCTCAGATCAAACTTCGGTAAAGATGTCATATATGAGGTATTATCCTGTTTGATTTTAATAAAATTGTCGTATTTTCAATGTATCATAACCTGTAGGTACCACTATGTCCTGAATAAATGTTGGATGTTTTGCCTGAACTATGCCTCTTATTTTATTTTTAGACTTAATAGAAGATAAACTTAGGGTTGTGACATTACATGTTGACCTACTTCATCTCAAACTCAACTGCACTTAATCCGGAAATATGACTGCCTTTAGTGCTTAAAACATGCTAAATCTGTTGTTTGGCTGTCACAAAGATGTTCCACACATTTTGATTTGATATAGGTTGCCATGGGAGGTACTGACAGCATCCTTCGTCCAACTTTAGATGGAAAATTGGAAACCTTACACGGTGTTATAGCATCTCTGGCAGCACATCCTAAAATGGAGGGATCAGATGAGCAACATCTCTTTGAACACTTCCATTCTAGCAGGACCATCAGAAAACTGATCTTGGACTCCCCTTCTTTTGCTTGCACTTTGTATGAAAAAGCTCTGAAAGGAAAATGTTCAATTTGGGCTCAAGGCCACAGGTTGGTTCAGTTGGTAGAGCATTGGGCTTTTAACCTACAATTTCCTCCTTTGAATCAAATTTGCAGAGAAACAACCTCTTGCTGACTTCTTTTACAATTTGCAGTGCGAAAGTAGTTAGTGCACTGTTGGAAACTTCAAGTTCCATGGTACACAAGCTTGTGAAGGAGGAGGTGCAACCATTGGTAGATGATGGTATCCTCAAATTAGCCAAATGATCTCCTAAAGCAGAATGAACCAACGATGAGGATGATCTTCTTCCAAGGTTATTATTAGATGAAGGAATGCATTGGACAAGTTCCTGGCAAATGCCTTCACACTCAAATGGTGAAGTTTTCTGTGCCAATGAATAGGTGATACAACAAAAGAGTTTTTTTTTGTACCATATATAAAAATATGGAGAACTTCTGTCCTGTTGAAATCTTGCATTGTTTCTTAATATTCAGTAAAGCCCATTATTAATCATTAAAACACATTTTAGAGGTATTTGAAGTCTGGTTTGGCTATGACACGAAGAAGTTGAAAAACTTGAATCAAAGCATCCTTTGCTAGTTGTAAGTTTTATTTTCAGTGCAGTATGATCAAAACACTGCCTGGAAACAACACTAATGAATTATTAGACAACCTAAAGGAGATGAGAATTGCATCATAGAATAGAAGCATAACAGCCGTTAGTTGTTGAACATATGCGTAGAGCTGGTCCTGCTAAATCTATGTACATAGGCTTCCGTTTCTGATCTGGGCTCAAACACTGGGTAGCTAGACACATGTTTCTGAGTGCTACTTTTGTGAAATCCATGAAACAACTTCCCATAATTGCTAGGATGAGGATAGCCTTGTAACTCATAATCTGATGGGTTGAAGATTGGTGTCTCATCTTGTCTTGCTAAGGTCTGAGGTTGGTTCAATGAGTAAGTGGAGGGGGCAGCCTTGGCCTTCAAGCAGGTATTTATAATTGCAACTTCTTCCATTAATCTGTCTTTAAGTTCTTTAACACGTCGTGAAATGCTTCTGTAAACTGGCCTTGCCTTGCCCAGAGGAGGATATGTTTTGGCCAGTTGTGCAACATTTCCATGTCTAGGTGTTTTTTCACTTGATTTTATGGAGCACTTTGGGCATATATGGTTTCTTCTGTCTGTTTCAAAAGCGTCTCTGCTTGCTTCATCTGTCAGGCAAATATATGCCTGTACCAAAATAAGATGAGCTTTTAGTAATAAATAAAAAATGGTAATGATAGCTAATTATTCAAAAGCATAAATAAGGAAACAAGGACTATTATTGAGTCTTGTTTTCCACTTCAATTTCATGTGTAACTACAACTACCTGCTATTATGCATTTAAAATCTTAAAAGGAATGCTATGGAAGGAATTAAAGACTTTAAGGCAAAAAGATTTATACGAGGACTATTTTGGAAGAAAGCTTTTTCCTTGAAGGAAACACACAACTGTATAATCACATTCTACATGTAAATGAGTTAATACAAATCTTTCTTAATTAACAATTTTGTAAGATAACAGTACTTTTTTCACAAGAGCACTTAATACGCAGCATAATTTGTGGCGAAATACATAAAATTCCAACTCTTAGAGTGCCCAAGTTATCTCCTTCCTAAGAATATACCCAAGGGTAAAAAGAAAGTAGAAAAAAGTATCAAGAAAGATAAAGAGGGGAGTGGAGGAACTTTAAAATCACTCAATAGTATCCAATTGAGCAGGATTTTTTTTTTATATAATTATATTTCTATTTTTGCATCCTGATGGATTGCGCGTAATTATCTAATCAATGATTTAAGATGACCGACTCTGAGAATATTTTCTTGGAGTGGCTTCTCTCTAGTAGGAACCATAATGAACTTGACTCTACCCATAAAAGAAAAGGCAACCTCCTCTTGATCGCCGCATTCTTCAACCATTAGATATGAAAACACTCCCTATAACTAAAAAAACAATTTGATAATTAAATCATAGTCCATAGACATTGCAGTTGATCTATTGCTTAAGGAATGAGAAACCAAAGTTTCATATATTTATTCCTACTACCTGGGAAACCAACTTGAATGCAATTTCAGCTTTGGGATGTTTGTTCTTATCAGGATGAAGCTGCAATGCTATATCAAGTTATAGTTAATTAGAAGATGAGAGTAGGTAAACAGAGCTTTTGAAAACACAATACAAGTATATAGTACCTAGTTTACGATACCGCTGCTTAATCACATCAACGCACGCACTCTCATCGACCTGATCAACTCAGAAATCAGAAGAATAAAAAGCTCGCAACTTGAAATTCAAAATGAGATGACAATAAGGTTACAATGAGGATATAATTAGAGTGTCACGATTTGGAATTAGAAGAATGAAAGGTATATATTATATTTAATTTCAAAAAAGAAAGAAACAAAATATAAATAAAGAGGCGTACATTATACATACATCAAGAAGACGATACCAATCGATGAATGCAGGATAGAGATGAGTACAAGGAATTGAAAGATGACAAATTTCTGATGCCAATTGCGACTTTGCGTCCTGATCTTGATCGCTTCCACCATTTCTTCCCATGATTAATGAATTCTTGAGCTCTATGGTTAGTACTTGAATATGTAAGTATGTGTACCAAATTCAACTGCAATGATGATTGATTATTATTAGGGATGGAATATGTATAGACTAGAGCGTTAATGGAATTTAAGAATGGGTGGAGCGGTTAAGAAAAAGAAGCGGGGACTATACATTTGGTATTTTCAAAAGTGGTTCAGTTGGTGGGACGAACAAAATAATGCCTATATACCATTATTATTGCATTTAATGTTCACGAGTTTCACGGCATAATCTCGTATTATTAGGAATGAAGTTCGAATAAATAATTATACATTAAAAAAAAGTGAAATTTTTGTGAATGATTATGTTGAGTGAGATTTGATGATCACTAAACTGTAGCAAGGACCAGGTCACCCATCAGGTTGTTAACTGTCTGCAGATATGATATACAATTGTTAAAGCTGCTTGGTAGGTGAAATATCACTCCAAATGTACTGAAGGACCAAAAGTCCATCCGATGATCTTTCCCAGTATAAAAGGAGCTTGTCCAATGAATAAACTGATCTTTTTGGAATTCACCAGTATAACGATCTTTGCTCTTCTCCAAAAAGTTCTCTTGGCTCCTTGTGATGATTCAACTGCCTGCTGTCAAGGGACCTGATAGAAGATGTCACTCAGCTTCTTTTTTTGTATGTTGTTGTAGTGTGTCAATATTGTAAGATCACTTCCTAAGTCAATAAAGGAAAGCTGATCATTGTGCATTTGCGGTGTCAAGATTTTTTGTAAGACTCTTGGCTAGATGTTGCCTTGAAGTCATCCTAGTAGTAGTCTAACATCATCTAGGGTGGTGAGTGGGTAGACTAATACTTTTGTGAGTTGCTCATGGCTTGTAACTAGGTTGCAAGTAAGGATAGTGAGGGAGTGTAGCAAATAAACTGTGTGATTGTATTTGACTACATTGCTCATTCACTTGGTGAATTTTGGGTTTTGAAAATCCTGTTGAACAGGTCGTGGTTGTTCTTCCCTTGAGCAAATAACTTTTCCACGTTAAATCCCTGTCTTTAGTTTGTTGTTGCTTGTTTCCTTTTATATTGTGTTCAAAGGACTTGGTCCCTTTGTGATGATTGTTGTGTAGTTGCTCAAAAAGTGGTATCAGAGCAGAAATCTCTATATGGTTCACACCTAGAGATTTTTCTGGCAAGAATAACAGCTCCACTAAACCTAGAAGAAGGACAATCTTCCACCAGGCCTCTAAGATTCAATGGTAAGTTTTATGGATGGTGGAAGAATTGAATGCATGATTTTCTCATGGCTGAGGACAGTGAGCTGTGGGACATCATTCTTGATGGACCATATGTTCCCACAATCAAAGTCAAGGAAGGAGAAACCACAAGATTGGTTCCAAAGACTAGGCAATAATACTTTAAGGCAAACATGAAGAAAAATAAGAAAAATTACAAGGCAAAGAAATTGATTGTGTATGGGATCGGAGCTGAGGAGTATAATAGAATATCAACGTATGAATCAACTAAAGAAATCTGGGATTGCCTTAAAACGCTCATGAAGGCACTGAACAGGTGATTGAGTCTAAAGTGGACATGCTTACTTCTCAATATGAAGACTTCTTGATACTGGAGGGTGATTCCATACATGATATGGAGATCAGGTTCTCTGCTATAACCAATGAGCTGAAGTGTCTGGGTGAACATGTTAGTCAAAGCAAGCAGGTAGGAAGATTCTCAGAGTACTTCTCAAGTCTTGGGAAAGCAAAGTTGATGCGATAACAGAGTCCAAAAACCTGAAGACTCTGACCATGGATGTGCTTATTGGCATTCTCCAAGACACATAAGCTAAATAAATAGCATTATACTGCCAAAAGAGCTGGTAAGAAGGACAAACCTCTGGCCTTGAAAACATCTCACATTGATGAAGAAATTGATGGTGTTGATATGGCCTATCTCACCAACAGATTCAAGAAAATTATCAGAAAAAATCATGGGTTTGCAAGAAAGGGAAATGGTAATAGGTCACAAGGCAATACTAAGTTATGTCACGGTTGTGGAAAGTCAGGACACTACGTTAAAGATTGTCCTACCGAAAGAAATGACTACAAGGATGTCTCAAAAGGAGTGAAGGAAAAAAGGAAGGACCAGGTTCCAGAGAAGTTCAGAAGGAAGTATGGAGCTTATCGCATTGTGATTAAAGCATTGGGAGTATGGGGAAACTCTTCTAGTGATTTTGAAGAATCAGAACAACCTGAAGACTCTTCTATGTTGGCATTGAAAGATGATGACAAAATATTTGACAACCTATTTGCATTCATGGCTAAGTCGGATGAAGAAGAAGAAGATGAGGACCAGGTAACACTGTTAGATTTAAAAGAGAATCTAGATCTATACTCCACAAGAAAATTTAAAAAAACTTGCATGTGTTCTTATTGATTCTATCTGTGAACTAACCGCTGAAAAGGATTTGTTAAACAATAGTGTTGATGTCTCTCAAGATGAAAAAAATATTTTAACAAATCAAGTGTCTGACTTGGAAGTTAAAATTATGACTTTAGAAGCAGAACAAGATGAATTATTAAAGTTGATGGAATCTGAACCAAAATCAGATGCTAAGCTCAAAGGAAAAATCAATGAAAATGAACTATTTTTAGAAGAAAAACTAAAAGAGGCTAAGCTGAAGCTGATGCATGCTTTAGAAAGAAAAGTTGTTTTGGAAAAAGACTTGCTAAAAGTCAAGGAGGACCTGACAAATCCCTAAAATGGACTACCTCATCCAAGCTGCTGGGGGACATGTCTAAAAACAGGGATCATGATAAGAAAGGTCTAGGTTATGTCAACAAAATTAACCTTCCTTATAATCCTCATAGTAAATATGTGTCCATAGATGACAACTTGTTATGTTTCAATTGTGGGAGAAATTGTCACCTTAAGGGAAGTTGTGATGTTCTTCAAAGAACTTTGAAAAGTGATGCTCTCGACTCCGCTCTTACGCTTAGCATGCACCCCTACTCAAGTGGTTTTGAAGCAGTCATACTCAAGTATTTAACCTAACATGGATTAGGATTGATCCCACGAGGAATATGGTAGACCCCGAATTAACACACTTTTCATAAATTGATTTAATGTACTCTAATATCTCCCAGAAATAGAGAAAAAAAATGACTAAAATAAAAAGGGAGGGGGGTTTGCGATTAAAATAAATTCTAAACTATGAAAACAATTTGTTTGTAATTAGTAGAGAAACGAAGTAGGGCAACATATTCCCCATAACTCCCTAACTAAGTGTTCTCGGATACTTGCGACTCTTGTCTGGTGTATAGGTGTAGGACAGTAAGTTAAGTTCTCCTAAATCCTTGATCGGGCATCTAGGTGAATTTCATCACATTACTGAATTAGTCTCTGTGATGTGACATTACTAACCCTTACTTTTTATTCCAAATCAAAATTACTACCCCTAGTAGCCTGATTAGTTGAGAAATAGTCAATCAACCTCTGTTAATTACTTCTTTTCCTATTCGTCACCTCCTGGATCGGGCAGGTGATACTAGGCGAGTTCTAATGTAGGCTTCCGTTAAAAATTAGTTAAATTGAAGAAGTTAATTAATACATCCTAAACACCATTCAAGAAATTGCAAGTAATCTAATTTTATCTTAGTTAGTTCGTCATGGTTCTCACAACCCTAGTTGTGGATTTTAGCCACACATCCTTGATGTTTGATCAGAAATCATGTAAGAAGAATACATAATTAAATAACTTACGCAACAAGAATTGATGAACAAAATTCGGAATCTCAATGAAAATTCAAACTTGAATTGATAAAGCCACAAAATATTATTTACAAGGATGTAAGCAATGTTCTGTTAATCTAAAAAAAGCTATTTATAGTACTAAAAATACAAAGCTGAAAAGAAATAGGATAATTGTGTCGGCACTGGTCACGAGCACCCTTTACGGCTCGTAGGACAGTTCACGACTTGTGAGTCGGGATCTCGTGGAATGCTGTTGAAGCTACTAGAACACTGCACGAAACCTCCTTCACGAGTCATGAGATTTTCCATGACCCGTGAAGAGTTTCGTCTGAGCCAATTTCAGTAACTCTTCACTTTCTGCTTTTTCAGTTCACGACCTCACTCTATGACTCGTATGTTGGTCTACGACTCGTGCTCTGGTCTCGTAGAGTGGGACTTACTTTGCAACCCCTCACTGGAACATCAAATAAAACCCCCTCTACGACTCGTGGAATGACCCACGACTCGTAGAGGGTCTCGTAAACTGCCACTCTTCTGCAGAAACTGTACTTTCAGCTCAGAACCATGCCAATCACTGAATGCAAAAACAAATAAAACAAACATCAAATCTACTAATATCACTTTGAGAATGCACAAAATCCTAAGTTTTAAGCATTAAAAGTGTTATATTTTGGCAGCATATCATCTGACTACTCTGAAAGGAAAGGTGTGAATGAGGGACCTAGTCCCAAGCTGAAACAGAGTAGCAGATCCTTGCCTAGATGGACCAAAAGATTGTTGATCAGACCTCTATCTCACTATTGGGAACTCAGACTGAAGTGGGTTCCCAAAACTAACAAATGATCTTGTGCAGGAACAGTCCGGAGAAAACAGTTAGTGTTGGTTCATGGACAGTGGATGCTCCAAGCACATGACTGGAAGGACTAAAAACTTCCTCTCTTTGAAAGAAGTTGAAGGTGACAGTGTCTCATTTGGTGATGGTAAAAAGGGTTATATTTTAGGAATAGGCAAGATTGGCAAATGTTTTGAGAAAGCTATTGAAGATGTGTACTATGTTCGAGGGTTGAAGTATAGTCTTCTTAGTGTTTCTCAAATTTGTGACAAAGGTAATGAGGTGCAATTCTTGTCTACAAGTGCACTGTAACTAACTTGCAGACTAAGGAAGTGATTTTCATAGCAAGAAGATAGAGAAACATGTATGTGGCTGATCTTAGAACCACTAAGGAAGATAATCTCACTTGTCTCAAAGTGCAAGATGAGTCAAATGACCTTTGGCACAGAAGACTTGGTCATGTCAGTTCATCATTAATGACCAAGCTAGCTTCCAAGGACCTGGTTTGTGGGCTACCAAGACTAAACTTCAGCAATATCAAGATATGTGCGGCCTGTGCTAAAGGGAACCAGTCCAAGAGCTCCTTCAAATCCAAAAAGAAAGTCAATACTACCCGACCTATTGAACTTATTCATGTTGATCTGTCTGGGCCTATAAAGGTTCAAAGTCCCTGTGGTAAAAAGTACATTTTGGTGGTAGTTGATGATTATTCAAGGTTCACTTGGTTAAAGTTTCTGAAGACTAAGGATGGAGAGCTGCTAATCACTCTTATCAAGCAAATTCAAAATCAGTTTGGAAATAGAGTTGCAGGGATCAGGTCTGATCATGGTACTGAATTTGAAAATTCAAGACTTGATAAATTTTGTGCTAAATAAGGAATTCATCATAACTTCTCGGCCCTTAGAACTCTACAACAAAATGAGATTGTAGAAAGGAAAAATAGAACCTTGGTGGAAATCGGAAGAACTATGCTAATTGAGTCTGGATTAGCCAAGAATTTTTGGGCTGAGGCTATTAACACAACTTGTTATGTGACAAACAGGTGTCTAATTAGGTCTCTCAAAAATAAGACTCCCTATGGATAATTTAGTCCCTCCTTTGGACTCTGGGATTCAAACCAGGTCTAAGACTAAAAACTTAATGGCATGTAGAGCTTTTCTTTCCTCCATTGAACCCAAAAATATCAGGGAAGCTCTTAAGGAAGCTAGTTGGGTGAACTCTATGCAGGAAGAGCTACTTCAATTTGAAAGAAGCAAGGTATGAAACCTAGTTCCAAGACCCTCTGATCGGACTGTGATAGGTACCAGATGGGTATTTAGAAACAAGTTGGATGAAAATGGAACTATCACAAGAAACAAATCCATACTAGTGGTGCAGGGCTTCAATCAAGAAGAAAACATTGACTATGATGAGACCTTTGCCCCAGTTGCCAGGATAGAGGCAATTAGAATTTTAATTGCTTTTGCTACATACATGGAGTTTAAGTTATTTCAAATGGATGCCAAGAGTGCCTTTTTAAATAGGTATTTGAAAGAGGAAATATTTGTAAAGCAACCACCAGGATTTGAGAATTTTGAATTCTCAGATCATGCAGTGAAACTTGATAAGGCATTATATGGTCTTAAACAGTCTCCATGGTCATGGAATGAAAGATTATCAGGTTTCCTGCTGAGTCATGGTTACAAAAGAGGAAAAATTGATAACACACTATTTCTCAAGACCAAAGGGAAAAACTTGCTAATTGTACAAGTATATGTTGATGACATCATTTTTGGAGCAACTACTGGTTCTCTCTGCAATGAATTTGAGGATCTGATGCGTAGTGAGTTTGAAATGAGTATGATGGGAGAGCTAAGTTTCTTTCTTGAACTACAGATTAAACAAACTCCAACTGGCACGTTTATAAGTTAGGAAAAGTATATCAGGGACCTGCTGAAGAAATATCAATTGGTGGATGCCAAACCAATGGACACTCCCATGGGAACCAGTTCCAAATTGGATGCACATGAGTCAGGTCCCATAGTGAATGCAATAATGTATAGAGGAATCTTTGAGTTGCTGTTGTATTTAACTGTGAGTAGACCTGACATAGTTTTCAGTGTTGACATGTGTGCCCACTTTCAGTCTTTCCCAAAGGAGTCTCATTTGAAGGCTACAAAGAGAATTCTCCGATATCTCAAAGGAACTGATTGTTTGGCCCTGTATTATCCTGTTGTTGATTGCTTTAATCTTGTAAGTTATGTTGATGCCGACTTTGCTGGGTACCTAGTAGACCGTAAGAGCACCTCTGGAATGGCTCACTTTCTAGGGTCCTCACTGATTTCCTGGGGTACAAAGAAGCAGAATTTTGTGGCCTTGTCCACTGCTGAAGCGGAGTACGTGGCAGCTGCAGCTTGTTGCTCCCAACTGTTATGGATCAAACAACAACTTGAGAATTTCAGAGTACTGACTGATATAATTCCCTTGCTGTGTGATAACACAAGTACACTTAACATGGCAAAAAATCTTGTTCAGCACAAACGAACAAAGCACATTGATGTGAGACATCACTTTCTCAAGGACCAGATTGAGAAGGGAAATATCTGCATAAAGTTCTGCAACATCGAGGATTGAATTGCAGATATCTTTACTAAGCCTCTTTGTAGAGACCAGTTTGAGCATAACAGACTATGCCTGGGGTTGATCAAGCCACTACTCTCAAATGCCTCTTCAAAGTGATATATTCCTCGTTTTTGCTAGAAGTGCTACATAACTATCTGAGTAATTATTCACAACAGGCTAAATTTCTTTGTCTAGTAATAGGTTTGCACGAATCAACATTCTCATAGAGATGGAGGATCTAAACCAGTAGAGCATCATTCACTATCAGTTCATCAGGGACCTGGTTCCCTATCAGGTTAGTATTCTTTCCATAACATCATGGCATTACTGCAACTACTCAGGACCTGTCCCGTCTGTTCAACTTTTTTGAATAGACGTCTATCCATCCCGGTACTTAAAGCATCTCAGGCAATTAGGGATCGGACGCTTCGTTTCCTCATCATTAAAAAGGGTTCGTCTCCCTTTCTTTTAGTTTAATCTTTTTCCTCAAATCCCCAAACTCTCTTCTTTCTCTATTTCAAAAAAAATAAATTATTCTGTCTATTTGTCCCTTTTCACCATGACTGCAACCTCTCCACTCTCAGATAGGAAAATGTCCTCTAGTAATGAAACCTCCTTGTCACTTAGAATTGACACGCCTCCTTCCACCCCTGTTCATACCCCTTTGAAACCTGATGAACTGCATACTCTCACTCGTGTAGTATCCCCCTCATCTCCCTCTCCTATGTCATATACTAAAGTCATGTCATTTATTCCCTCATCGAGTCAGGTTCTTTTCCTTGCCTCTCTTGTCAAAGAACCCTGTTTCTCTCTTGATGAGTTACCTTCTAGTGTTGTTAGTGTTTCTGCAAAAGAACATGGGAACTCTTCCCAACCAGGTCCTGCCTCCTCGTCCATCTCAAAAAAACACTTTGATGGGGAGTTTCCAGTTGATCCAGGAACAAAGTCAAACATCCTGGCCGAGGGACCGGAATGGGTAGCCAAGGGTTTGATAGCTCTTAAAGGGGCTGATTCTTTCCCTAGGGAGGAGGCTGGTTCACCTGATCTCCAGTTGGTGCTGGCTACTCCTAGGTTTGATCAAACTCCTGTCGGTGAAGCAAAGCCACTGAATATTGTTGATGATGAGGAGGATGAGGATGATATTCCTCTGATCTGGAAATTCAAAAGGCCTGCTTCCGCAAGTCTCTCTCAACCCTCTTCTCTGAAGAACCAGGTTAGGATTGCAAAAGAAAAGGAACCTGTTCATGAGGATGCAGGGGAACCTCTTCGATCATATCATACCAGAAACACCCAAAAGAAGTTTCTTAGTGAGGCCATCATAACTAATAAATCTAAGGCTACTAAGAAGCGCAAGCTGCGAAGCACTACTGTGCTGGAGGACGAAAATATTCCTAGTGAGCATTTGGTCGACATTGATAGTATGGAGGAAGATGGTGATACTGAGTGTGATGATGCATTGGTCAATCTTAAGTTGAGAACTGAAGTTACCAAACCTGTGTTCAAAGGGTCTAAGAGGACTAAAGCTGCTAAGAAACCCAGGAAGAAAGATGATGGTAAGTCCAAACGGTATGACCCTGTTTCCACTCGGGGACCAGGTTCACACTCGAAAAAGGCTAAGGTATACAAGGGTATAAGTAAGGAGGACCGTTTAGGTATGTTGGAAAGGCAAAAGGTTTTGAGTGAGCGGGTGTTTGAACCCAATACGAAAGGGTTGCTAGGCATGAGGGACCTGGTTGACTCTGTGACCTTACAGGGGTGGGACCATTTATTTGAGTGTCCTGCTCCCTTCCGTCACGAATGGGAAGTTCGCAGTTCTATTACAATATCAAAATCCAGGATCATGGTGGTTTTCTCACTTCAGTTGGGGATATCTCTTTTCGGGTAAATGAGGATACATTAGGCACTATTTTGGGGGTGGATAGGGAGGATATATGCAGTGTTATTGATCGATCTCCTACTAAGGGATTTCTTCTTGAAGCAGGAAAGTCTGTAACTTGAGTACCTTTATTGTGTCCAAAAAATTTCTCAAGGGACAATATCAACTTTATTTTGAGTTTGTCAACAAGGTGCTCTTGCCTCGTATTGAGAAGCAGACGATCACCACTATGGTAGACCTATTCCTTATGGAAGCACTTAGCAAGCTTGAACCGATTAATCTCCCTGCCTTGATGATAGAACACATGACCAAGGTTCTCACAGCTAAAGAGGGTCGCCATGGTCTACCATATGGATATCTCCTCAACACCGTGTTTGAATACTTTGGTGTTCGCTTGAGGCATGGGGTACCAGGTACCATCAAGTAGTCACTTTGTCAAACAACCTTGGTGGAGTGTGAGTGCAGTGTCGGTCGTGCAGGGGTTCGAAAGTCTTAGGTATTTAAGTTTCTCGCACAAAAAGAAACACTCAAGGACCAGGTGGACGAGCTTACTGCTGCTTTGGCTGCCAAGGACGCTGAATTGGTGTCGCTGAAGGCTCGACTAGCTAAGGGGCCTACAGAAGGACTAGGTTCGGAGGAACTGGTCAGGCTTCGGGAAGACACTTGAGATCAAGTCACTTACTCAACAACTGTTGCAGGCACATCAGGACTCCAATGCTCGCACGACCCTGCTTATTCAGTCCTTTGCCCCCAAGCCCTTTGTTTCTTAGTCTAGTATTGTCTTTTCGTTTGGTCCCTAGTCGTTGTTAACTATTTTCTCTATCTTTTGTTGCCCCCTGGTCCTAGGTTGGTTTGTTCTTTCTTTGCTATGTTATGAATACTATTCTATAATGAACTGGTGGTTTGTCTTGTTTCTCTTATCTAGTTCCTGCTCCTCTTTTTCTATGTCTTTGTTCTTTTTATGCAATCTCGTATAGCTGAAATTTTCTCTTGTGGTGCTTATCTTAGTTTAATGTTTGTGGTTTTTAATGATGCCAAAAGGGGGAGGTTTCGTTGCTTATGGGGGGTATACTCTCAGAGGGAATAGGTACGGGGCATACTTTCAGGGGGAACAAGAGCCATAGTTTGTCATCATCAAAAAGGGGGAAAATGTTGAGTGAGGTTTTGATGATCACTACACTATAACAAGGACCAGGTCACCCATCAGGTTGTTAACTGTTTGTAGATATGGCATACAACTATTAAAGTTGCTTGGTAGGTGAAATGTCACTCCAAAATGTATTGAAGGACCTGTGGTCCATCTGGTGATCTTTCTCGGTATAAAAAGAGCTTGTCCAATGAATAAACTGATCTTTTTGGAATTCATAAGTATAACAATCTTTTCTCTTCTCCAAAAAGCTCTCTTGGCTCCTTGTGAAGATTCAACTGTCTGCTATCAAGGGACCTGATAGAAGATGTCGCTCATCTTTCTTTTTTGTATGTAGTTGTAGTGTGCCAATATTGTAAGATCACTTCCTAAGTCTATAAAGGAAAGCTGATCATTGTGCATTTGCGGTGTCAAGAATTTTTGTGAGACTCTTGGCTAGATGTTGCCTTGAAGTCATCCTAGTAGTAGTCTAACATCATCTAGGGCGGTGAGTAGGTAGAATAATACTTTTGTGAGTTGCTCATGACTTGTAACTAGGTTGCAAGTAATGATAGTGAGGGAGTGTAGCAAATAAACTATGTGTGTTGTATTTGACTACATTGCTCATTCACTTAGTGGATTTTGGGTTTTGAAAATCCTGTTGAACAGGTCGTGGTTGTTCCTCCCTTGAGCAAAGAGCTTTTCCACATTAAATCCCTGTCTTTAGTTTGTTGCTGCCTGTTTCCTTTTATATTGTGTTCAAAGGACCTGGTCCCTTTGTGACGATTGTTGTATAGTTGCTCAATAGATTAGTTTTAATTGTCCTATGGTATGGTGACTTATTAATCGAAGTCAAAATGGTTGGATGTTGTCTAAATCTACAAAGATGGGCATGTTGAAAACTAATACATAACGAACGTATTCTAGAAACATGTTGCTTACATGAATTATAGATAACAAACACAAAACACATAGTACATACAAATCGTGCTAAAAATTGAACTAAAGGAATACTTCTTGAAGTATGAGCAAATATCTTGAAGTCTGACTCTTGTTCTGCAATCTTCTACAGTGATCCCATACTCACACTCGAACTCTCTTAATACTTAAATAGACAAATATCATATAGAAATAGGTTAAAAGAACCCTACTTATAGGTTATAGGGACTTTTGTTTCTCCAAGAATTGAAGAAAATTAACAAGTTGTTTGGATAGTGATTTTCAGTGGTATGATATGATATGGTTAGAAGGAGAATCACATTTATTTTGCTTAATAATTAAGGACATTTTCATAAATTTATTAGTCACGATATAGTATCATACAGTCAAATCAAACAACAAATTATCATTAAACAATAGCAAATTATGCGGTCTATCTAAGCATCGTATTGTAGTGTACCATACCATACAATATATTATGAAATCATGACAAACCACCCTCCAGACAAGGGTAAGTAACATGTATTCTTATTTTTCCCTTGGAAATAAAATTCTGAATTCTTTAAATATGAACACTGCAACTTCATTTTGGCTTTATATTTTCTTATATAATAGACAACTACTTTGAGCAGCTTAGGGTCGTCGCGTCTGCTTCATCTGTCTGCTTCAGCTACTTGAAGCAGACAAGTGACTATAACGTGTCTGTTTAATTTTATGGTGGCTATTAAAGTGTCTACTTAATTTTATTGTGTCATTTCTGTTAATTATTTCTTCATCTACTTCAACTATGAAATTACAATAACGTGTCTATTTAATTTTACCGTGGCTATTAAAGTGTCTACTTAATTTTACTATGTCGTTTCTATTAATTATTATTTGAATATTTTTTCATTTACTTTAACTGTGAAATTAGATATTACCGTAATAAATTATTTTTCTGTGCCTGACTGTAACGTTTTACAGTGACTATTAACGTGTCTACTTAATTTTACTGTGTCATTTCTATTAATTATTATTTAATTATTTTTTTCATCTACTTCAACTATGAAATCACAATATTACCCGTAATAAATTATTTTCCCATGTAGGAGTAATGTGTATTATCTAAAAACTACTTAAAAATATTATAAATTCAGATTATTAAAAATATATTAAAATTATTGACTCTCCAAATTTGATCTAAATCATAAAAAATATATATATATATATTGAGCTCGTATAATTCACGATCCTGACTACTAGTATATATATATATATATAAGATTTTTGTCATACCTCTTTCTTTTGTGGAGTTTCACCACTGTTTCTTGAAAGTCCCTCTTCGTTGTGCCAAGTGTCAACATTAATTTATCAAAAGAGAGTTGGAGATGAATTGATAGGAGTTCTATTCCTCTTTTATTCTGGACTTCTTTACATTGCACTAACTATAAAAATATTGGGATGGTAAAATAAATACTCCATTCATTTCATTTGGTTTGATTTGGTATAAAGTATAAGAAAATAAAAAATATTTTTTGATTTTAAATAAAATTATATTAAATATATCAAAATATTTTTTAATTTTATGATCTTAAATATATCATATGAAAAATTAAAATTAAAATATTATTAAAAAAATCATTTATTTCGAAACAGATTAGAAGAAATGAGATTATTTTGTTTGAAATCGAAAAATATATATAAAAAAAAAGGCAGAATTGCGGGGATTTTGCATAAAATCTCGAGTAGCATGATAATTTTACTACAAGAAAGGAGAGAAGATAAACTTTACTCATCTCTCGAGTAGTATGAGAATTTTACTCAAACTTGTGTTCTTTGTATTTGGAAAATTTATCAATTACGAATTTGACTCCTCTCTATTTTTCTTTTTAATTTTTTTTTCATGTTTTTGTTTGGATTAAAACACATGACATATTAAATTTTATTAAATTTAATGACTAAAATTTAATTGATCAAAATCTCTAACTATCATTTAGGTAATAAATATATCATATATTTAGTTTCAAAAACTGTTGTAATCTCATAATCTTAACAACATATTATTACTTGTTCATAAATATAGTTAAAAAAAAAATCTTCTACGTACTTTTTTCCCTTGCACAGTTTCACTCTTACTTATTCACTATTTTAAATATAGATTTTCAATTTTATTTGTTACTTTTAACATATCAAGAAAAAATAATTATTTTTTCTATGCTTTACCTGTAGCACTAATTACTTATTCCCCAAATCATTTTTCAAGATTTAATATTAAATATCACTTTATAAGGATAATATGATAAATTAGCATATCAATCATTTTAATAGGTGTATCAAATTTAAATGTAACAAGTAAAAATGAACAAATGGAGTAGTTAATACCTTACAAATTCTATCTTTGATTTATTTTTCAAATAATCTTTTGATTGTATGTTTTCGTTGGAACTTTCTCCTTAACATTAATTGTTATAGAGATGATAACAATTCAATATTTTTTTATAAAGGAAAAGTGTTAAAAATGCCCTGGTATTATTAGAGAGGATAAAAAAATGTTCTTCGTTTATACTTTGAGTCATTTATGCCCTTGTACAATCATAAATGGGTCAAAAATGCCCTGATACTAACGAAAAAGGATAAAAAATGCCCTTGATTTATATCGTGGTCCAAAAATGCCCTTGTCAATGATACTTTGGTCCAAAAATGCTCTTATTATTATCAAATGGCCAGAAATGCCATTCTTTAAATGAATATGTATATATATATATATTCTTTTTAAACATATTGTATTCCTAATAAAAAAATTATTTTTAAAGAATTCTTTTCTTATTT
>JBCEWC010005646.1:0-24552 GCA_038996855.1 Solanum aculeatissimum
GAAATAATTTTCACTTTCATGAATAATAATAATAAAAAAAAATCAGATATACGTTAATCATATTTAGCTAGACACTAAAAAAATTCAATGTTAATCATTCAATAGCTTCTTCTTTTGTGTCTCACCAGAATGTTTTATTCAATTTCAATATCAACATATATCGTTTTATCAAAATTTTAACCAAATACGAATTTAGTTGAATTAAAAAGTCACTACAAGCTCAAATTTAAATATTAGTATATTTTATAGAAAAAATAAAATAAGCAATAAATTTTAGATTTAAAAAAGAGAATTTTTTTTGAGAGGATATACCTAGTAAAATATTTATTGCAAATTTTGTATTGAATCTCCGGATTATATTGACATATTCATAAGTCGCAAATCAATATGAATTATGGTAGAATGGTTGAAATATCTCTACTCTTAATAAGGTATCTCGAACTCTTCAACTTAAATGCATCAAAAAAAAATTCTTGCATGATACGTAGCACTGATTAAAGAAAACAAGACCTCTAAAATTATTTTTCTTTTAAAAGTTTATTATCAATTGTGTCTATATTATCATCATAAAGATACCTACGAAATTAGTGCAAAGCAAATTAAAAATTGTAAAACAATACAGTATTTCAAATGTAAAAAAAAAAAATCAAACAAAAAAGATCAACCTAAAATTAAAAAAATAAAAGGTTGTTCGCCATAAAATCCCATAAATATACATAGACATAGAATCGTGGAGGGAATACAATTGATGACATACACATAGATATTAATATATTAGTAAGTATTATTTTACCGTTACTATTAAATTTAGTGTGGTATATATAAAAACTATGTAGGTGCATTTTCATAAGATAAATTTCTATAGAGTCCTAAATATTGAGATTTTCTGTCTAAATAAGGAATGATATTGTAATGATTTGAAGGTCATTTTTGTTATTTTTTATAAAATTATTATTTTATTCCTTTCGAAAGTTTCTCCGAGTCATGTTTGATTGGTTTTGAAGATTGATTTATGAAAATCTTGTAAAAAGTTAAGTTTTTGCTAAAGAAATGAGTTTTGGAGGCTTAATTGTCAAATTTTGAATTTTCGAGTCACCTGGAGATTTGAGTCTCGAAACATAATTTTGTTGATTTCATCAATTTTGGAGTATGAAAATTGGCCTAGGAGAGGTTTTGGAGTCAAATTTGTAGTTGTTATGTGGATTTCAGGTCCGAAGTTGGAAATGTACTTAAAGTTTGACTTAAGTTTGACTTTAGTCAACATTTTGAGTTTCCATGGTCAGATTGAGTTTCTAATGGTTTCAGTGGTTTCGGGATGTGACTTTAATGCTAGAATGAGTTTCTTCATAATTTTTAGGTATTCCGGTAGCATTTTAGCATTTCAAGTGGCCTAAACTAGTTTAGTCACGACTTATCAGATTTTTGGGTCAAGAAGATCTCAGATTCGAATTTCGACCATTTCATTGAGTCCAGAACATCGAATTTAATAGGATTGAATATCTAGTTTATGTGTATCAGGTTCGAATGAATTCTTAGAGCCCAGTCCGAGAATTCTGTGTTATATATTTGTTGATATCTGGTGTTTGAGACCTATTACTTCGCATTCACAGCCCTTCAACCGCATTCGCCGAGTACAAGTCTATTGACTTTCGCATTCGCGGAGTGTTAGATCAAGTTGACCTCCGCATTCGCAGCTCATCCTCTGTGTTCGCGAAGTGTTAGCTAGGTTGTGCTTTGCATTTGCGGAGGTGATGCCCGCGTCCGCAGAGAACAAAATAATCATGAAATAGTGAACTTTTCAAACATCAATTTTTTGTCATTTTCTTGAATTTTTAACTTTTCAAGCACGGTTTTGAGTGAATTTACAAGGGATTTTGTGAAAAATCAATTGAGTAAGTCCTTTTGAACTATTTTCTTTAATTTTCATTGACTAAAAATGATTTCAACATCAAATTAGGAATTTTAATTAGACAAAATTGAGAATTTCATGGACTTGAGTTTCAAATATGAAATTGGTGATTGTGGATTCATTTCAACTCTTTTTTTAAAAGATTTTTGCTGTTAGATTCCTAAAACATCAAGGATCATTTTTTGTAAAATTTTCAGACTCCCAACTCGATTTCTGGTATTGAAATTTTGAATCATTTTACTTTTTTTCCTTGAATTGCTTGATTTTGGTGTCACTGGTATCGAATTGTGATTGTGAATCCATTTTTATTACATTGTGGTGTTTTGGAGTATAATCGAAAGGGGAAGACTCCAATTTTGAATTGATCTTCACGTTATTGGCTAAGACAAGTGTATTTCTAACCTATATTAAGTGTGTTGAATCTTGTATTTACTAATTGATTGTTTGAAATGAAATTTGAGTTGATTAAAATGTGCAATTACATGAAATGTATGATGAGATGATATGAGACATTGATAGTGAAATATTACTTGATGTATTGAGTTGATAATTTGTACATGGAGCGTGATATATGTATTGTGAGTTGATTATTGAGGAATGATGATGTCTTGATTGAGGTATATTGGATATCACCTTGTTGATATATATATATGTGTGTGTATATATATATATGTATATATATATATATATATTATGACATCGCGTGATTTTATGTCTCATACACATATTCATCATTTATGTGATTATTGCATTGGACTGTGAAAATGAGATGAGAAAGATATATTGGCTTGTGGGACCAAGGTCGAGGTTATTGAGAGAGATTGATATTTGGGGCTAAGGTTTCTATCAATCGTGTCGAGGTAATATGCCGACGAGTGATATAGTCGAGGTCATTTTCGACAGTTGAGGTAATATTCCGGCTTGATTATTTTGTTGAGGTCATTTTTCGCAAATACATGGTCTAAATAAGACCCCAATGGGTTTCAGCTTGAGTTAATCAGCAGATGTGTATCATAGGACAGACATACATCACAATTACCTGACATTGCATTTGCATCAAATTGCACCTCACTCATTGTGACATTGTACTTGGATTAATTGAGTTCTTGTCGATACTTATATGCTATGGATAAATGCTCCTTGTTGATCATGTTTCATTGAGATTATGATTCCGTGTGAACTGTATAATTATGGAGAGACATGCCTAGTTTTGTATATACTGTGTATTTTGTGTATGCTGAATTTTCCTGAGTGCAGGTTTATAGTTTTTGAGCTATGTAGTTGGGATGGAAGAAGTACTTGTGTTCCCCATTGCTTTACTAGGTTTAAAATTCATTTCCTGGGTTTTAAGTTGTTAGGTACTCACCATTGCTTCTACACTTGTGTAGGTGTTGAGTCCGGTACCTCTTGATCCTTCATTTCTTGTTGGACCAAGCTTTGAGACAGTTTGAAAGGTAGCAATCAATTTTCTTCATTGTACCTTCAGACTTCGATTATCTTTGGTTCTTGTTCTATTTTGAGAAGCAAAGACTTGAGACTTGTACTTATTTCTTTATATTATGTATGATAGATGCTTGTACACGTGATCTCAAGTTCTGGGATGATTTTTAGACTATGATGTTCCTGTCTTATGCTTATTATCTTCCTTTTTAGATTGCATTATTCTTTAGTTTTTTAATCTCTTTATTTATTATTGTTAGGTTGATTTGCCTCGATGGGTTAAAGGTGAGTATCATTATACCTGCTTTCGGATCGTGACAGATATAAAAAGTAATTATTTTATTTAAAAGTGTAAAATATGACTTATTTAAATAGAATTATAAAATAATTTTTTGTAAAAGGTAAAGTTGATTGATTTAGAAGTATCCCATAAACTTAGGAATTCAATATAGTATAATTTTTTTTCTTTTTTTTTTTTTCAGGGGGAGGGGTGCATTTTGCTTTCTTTGACGATTATTTGGGACCTTTTTTGCCTATTTTTTTGGACGTGTTTAATTTTTTTCTCTATTATTGTGGAAGTTTTTGACTTATTTTTTTTTATCAAGCCTAGTTTAATTGAAAAAGATTTTTTATGTAGGAATTTAATTAGAATAAGAAAGTTGTCTCCATTTAATTTATATTATCTTTATTATAGTTAATAATGTAATATTATTTAAATAATAGTATAATAATTGTAGAAAAATAGTAAACAAATGGTTTTATCTAAAGCAGAGTCTTTTATTGAAGGGAAAAAAATTCAAATAACTTTTCAAAGGGTTTTCATGCCTTTAATATAGTATAGATAAATAATCCAAAAACACAGAAAGATACAATGCCAATGGGGTACAAACGATTATTGAGTGAAAAGTGTACAACTTGTGTATTGGAGCATAATTTGTTTTTCAGAAAAAAATACTAGGATTATTGTTATGAAGATGTTCTCCGATTATAAATGTAGTGAGGTATCTTTTAGTCTGACAATATATGAAAAACTTGAATATTGTTACAAAATGTGTAGTCATATCTAGTATTTATATAGCGTAATCATACGTAGAGATATTTAGGTATCATAGAGATATTTAGGAATCTTTTCTAATTTTATTTCCTTAGATAGATTTATCTGTACACCTACAAATAACTCTTATTCTTGGAATAATAAAATAAGAAAATTGATCCATTGACTCTATATTTTACATGGTATTAAAGCGGACTATTCTACCTCTGCTTCGATATACAAAACTCTAGAATCTAGTAGTCGAATGAGAAGAGCGTGAGGCTCACTCTCCGGCAAAGCTCTTGAAGATATTGTAAATCTTAAAGAGAGTGAAGATGTGTGCGTGAATCTATCTTGGTCCAGCTTTCAATACCGACATCGGTCAGGGGCTGCTCAACGACGTTTGTGGCCTAAAGACTAATCCTAATGAGAAGTCTATATATATGTGTTTGTGTGAGCGTGTGCTTAGTGACCTTATTGATTTCTGATAAAATTTTGTCAATTTCAATTTTGAAAGCTTTTTTCTGAAGATGTAGTTGTTACAAAAATTATTGACATTATTTTGCAAGCAATATATGAATTTGTAGGCAATAATCTAACCTCATTTTTTGATTGAGTATATTAATTATGACATTATCTTATACTTATACCACTTTCTTAACAATTTTAATTTAAAAGTAAAGTCAAAACTATCAATATGAGTTATTATTATGTTCTAAAGATTTTTTTGTTTGTTAAGGTAATGTTTTTCTTTTGTGTTCTCATCACCTGGTAATTTTAATATTGTCACTAAATAAAAAAGTCAATTTTTTTTTATATACTTTGAATAGTTTAATCATTTCAAAGTAAATATATTTTGTTATTTTAAAGTACCCAATTTTGTTAATAAAAAATATTTTAAAACTTATTATTATTGAAAAATGGGGCCCCAAAAATTTTGAGCCCTAAAGCCTTTGCTTTACTTGTTTTATGCAAGAGTCGACACTGACGTCGGCTTGACATTTCTGGACGATTTGTGTTGGTCTTCTAATCATTGGATTATATTCTTAATTTGGAGAACAGAATTTGTGTACTCTCTTTTGTCTGGTTTGACACTTCTTTGTTTATTGTTATTTACTCATTCGTTCTATACTTCTAGTATATGATTGAAGGTTGTCTGCAAAGTGCAATAGTGAGTTACATGATTACTCAATAGTTTGTAAACTTGGTATAGTTTTGGAGGTTATTCGTTGCCTGCTTATTTAGGAAATTGTGTTAGATTGTAATTTCAATTTTGGTTGTCAATTTTTTTATTTTGTCTGCCCATTAGCTACTGTTTGTCTTTCTTTTTGGGTATAGTGAAACTTTCAGATATAACCTACTTGGGATATTCTATTGATTTTAACATCAATTTGTTTTGATAAAGTGAGTTGCTTACTTGAAAAAAAAAGACAGATCAAAGAGAAAGGTTGTTGCTGCTCCTGGTCCATTTTCTAATAAAATGATTTTGATTTTAGGTGAGGAGTCTGCTAAATTATCTTAGTATAAAGAATCATTGAAGGAATCAACTTCAGTCAATGCTTTTGCCAAATCAGATAAAACATGTCTTATCACCTTTTTAAATAAATTGGTGATTAATTTAGGTGCCACTAATCAAATGACAATCAATCCTAATATTTTTCTAGTTTTCAAATGCACAAAGTACTTTATCTGGTTACAGTAGTTGATGGATCAACCTATAACAGTGTTGTATTTGGAACTATTAAATCTACCTCCTCTATTATCCTGTCATTCGTATTATGTCTATCAAAGTGGGCTTTAACCTGATTTTTATTAGTAAAGTTACTAAAGACCTTTATTGTTATATCTCTTTCGTTCCCGATCATTGTTTGTTTCGTGATCTTACGATAAATTAAATTATTGGCAAAAAGGACATGTATCTGATGATCTTTATATCCTTGATGAATGAAAAATTTGATTTGTTGCATGCTCAAGTGTCGTGTCTTTATTTGAAGCACATTGTCGATTAGAACATCCTTCTCTATAAAAAAAAAGGAAAAAGAAAAAGCTTTGTCCTCAGTTTTAGAATATTCCCTCATTGAAATGTGAGTCATGTAAATTTGCAAAACACCATCGTATCCCAATAAGTCTAAGGATTAATAGGCGAGTTGAGTCTGCTTTTGAGTTTGTACATTTAAATGTTTGGGGACCATGTCTAGTTGTTTCTAAAACTGAGCATAAATTTTTTTGTCACTTTTGTGCATGATTTTTCTCGAATGATTTGGATTTACTCTATGAAGAGTCGATCTGAAGTGTTTACTCACTTTACTGCCTTTTGTGCTGAAGTCAAAACTCAATTTAATGCCTCAAAGCGAATTCGAAGGAGTGATAATGCTAAAAAATATATGTCAGAATAATTTTGGTCTTACATGAGAAACTATGGTATTCTTCATCAGTGTTCATGTGTTGATACACCTTATCAAAATAGAGTTGTTGAGAGGAAGAATAGACATCTACTTGAGACAACTCGAGCACTTTTGTTCCAAATGTAAGTCTAGAAGTAATTTTGAGCTGATGTTGTCTCTACAGCTTATTTTCTGATAAATCATATGTCGTTAACTGTATTGGAAAGTAATATGCCTTATAGTGTCCTTTTTTCAAACAAATCACTGTTCCCGGTAGAACCTAAGGTATTTGGAAACATATGTTATGTTCGAGCTGTTCAACTATCTGTTACAAAATTGTATCCAAAGGCGTTAAAATGTATTTTTTGGGCTATTCTTGACTTTAAAATGGGTATCAGTGTTACTTTATTGAACTTGACAAATACCTAGTGTCAACTTATGTGGTATTTTCAGAAGCTACACCATTCTTTTATGCACCTCCCATTTCTATAAGTCAGGTGGAGGAAGATCAGTGATTGGTTTATTATGTTACTCATGCTGAAATAAAACAATCAGATGACAATGTTCTTTCATCTGCTAGTTCGTTTATTGAGAATTAGTCAACTAGTATGCCTTTAGAACCTATTTCATCTATTCCAATAAGACCACCAATTGTTCAAGTTTACTCGAGGAGGCAAATAATGATGATACTTGTCCTACATCAACTCCGTCATCATTAGTTCCTCCTCCACTTAATTCTTTAGGAAATCTTGACCTTCTTATTGCTCTTTGAAAAGGTACATATCAGTGTAAATCCAAATATTCCATTGCTAACTTTATTTCTTATGATCACTTATCTCATGCATCTAGTTGTTTGATTGACTCTCTAGACTCTATTTGTATTCCCAAAACAGTGAAAGAAGCTTTGACTAATTCTGGATGGCATGATGCAATGCTTGAAGAGATACATGCTCTAGATGAAATCACACTTGGGATTTGATGAATTTACCCAAAGAAAATAAAGTTGTAGGATGCAAATGGATCTTTATCGTCAAAGTTAATCCTAATGGTTCTATCACAGACTTAAGGCTAGATTTGTGGATAAAGGCTATCGTAGACTTATGAGGTAGATTTTGCAGACACTTTCTCCCCTATAGCTCATCTCATCTCTATTTGTTTGTTTATTTCCTTGGTTGCTTCTCAACATTGGCCTTTACATAAGCTAGATATCAAGAATGCTTTCCATCATGGAGATCTCCATGAAGAGGTGTTTATGGAGCAACTGTCTGGATTTGTTGCTCAGGAGGAGTATGAAAAAATTTGTCATTTGAGAAAATCTCCGTATGATTTAAAGCACAGTCCTCGTGTATGATTTGGAAAACTTAGAGATGTAGTTCAGAAGTTTGGATTGAAGAAGAGCAAGTGTGATCACTCAATCTTCTACAAACAGTTAGTGACTGATATTATTCTCCTAGTTGTTTTTGTTGATGATATGTTATTACAGGAAATGATTGTACTAGAATTTCTTCTCTCAAGCAGTTTTTACATGTCAAATTTTGTACCAAAGACTTGGGACAATTGAAATACTTCTTTAGTGTAGAAGTAGCTAGAAATAAGCATGGGATTTTTTTATCTCAAAGAAAGTATGTACTTGACCTACTTGTAGAAACTAGAAAGGTGGGAGCAAAATCATGTGGAACACTAATGGATCCTAATATATATCTTACTAAAGATGATGTTGACCCTTTTGATGCTCCGAAAAGATATAGAAAATTAGTTGGAAAATTGAATTACTTTACTGTGACTTGTCCAAATATTGTCTATGCAGTCAGTGTTGTTAGTCAATTCATGTCTATACGAACAGTCAAACATTGGGTTGCCTTAGAACAAATTCTATGTTATTTGAAAGAAGCTCTTGGCCTTGGCATATTGTATTGCAACCACAGATATACTCGCGTCGAATATTTTACAGATGCAAATTGGGCTGGATCAAGAATTGATAGAAGATCGACTATTGGTTATTGCGTCTTTGTTGGTGGAATTAATTTTGGGGGAGAAGAAATAAAATATTGTATCTCGATCCAGTGCAAAGTCCCCGAGTATAAAGTTATGGCTCAATCCACATGTGAAATTCTATGGACACAATACCTTTTAGTTGAGGTTGATTTGAATCCTTCTTTTCCTGCAAAACTTTGATGTGATAATCAGGCTGCTCTACATATTGTCTCAAATCCAGTGTATCATGAACGGAGAAAACATATTGAGGTTGATTGTCACGTTGTCTGTGAGAAAATTCAAGAGAATGTGATTTCTACCGGCTATGTAAAGACAGGGGAGCAATTGGGTGATATATTCATGAAGCCTTTGAATGGAACTCAGATGGAATATCTTTGTAACAAATTGGACATGATCAATATCTATGCTCCAACTTGATTGGGGGGGAGGGGTTATTACAAAATGTACAATCATATCTAGTACTTATAACATAATCATAGGTAGAGATATTTAGGGATCTTAGAGATATTTAGGGGACTTTTCTGATTTTATTTCCTTAGAGATTTACTTATACACCTACAAATAACTCTTATTCTTAGAATAATAAAACAAGAAAAGTGATCTATTAACTCTATATTTTACACACATATATAATGAATTTTTTTTATGTCTAACTAGACAACGAAATTTATATAAACTTTTAAAGGATTAAAATTGTTCTAAAGCATATAAAAATTCTCACAAATTTGTTAAGTCGAGCTTCAACAAATCCTTATATGGATAAAATGATTATATTGATTATCCCAATGATTATAATATTACTAGATATAAATAAATATCATTTAAACCTCGTGAAAATAATGAATATATTGGAACACGAGAAACCATATATTGTTAAAAAAAAAACCCTAAAAAACTATTGATATAAATTTGTTTATCCTAATAAATATTATCAAGGTTTTAATGTTTTATTGATTATACAAATGCAGGAGGACTTTCACATAAAATCTTTTTTTTCAAACAATCTACTTACATGTGAGTGCATTCACACATCATCAAACTCTACATATCAATCAATCATCTATACTTTTTCAAGCCGAGTCGACATATTAGCAACTTATAAAGCAAGTGGATCAATATATAAAAGATGTGTGATTTTCTTGAGGAGGTTGCAATATTAGATGAAAATGATGATGCTTGCATAGCTCAATAAAATGAAAAATATATTGAATTAGACAAAATAAAATAGATTTCCCCAAAGTGCCTTTTCAAACACTCAAAGCTTCAATAGAATATATCCAAGAGTACATTGCATCATCTCAAAGAAATATGTAAGATGTTCATTCAAGGAAGTAAAATACGCGTTACATTCTTTTTTCCTTAGCCAAATTTTTCTAGCAAGATTTTTATCGAGGTAACAAAACAAAATCGTTTTCTTTCTTTAGGATATCTTCAAATAAGATTTTAATGAAACACACTATGTCAATGATCTTCTCCCGTAATGTTCATGATTAATGCCATATTATGACCACCTTTTATATGTCTATGTGAACACTATAAATAGTGGCATACAAACTCATATTGTACATACTTTGATGCATTTAAATACTTGGAAGAAATTAAAAAAACACTCTCGTCTCATCCCTCTATTCTATTGCTTTCATCTTTTGATATATTTTACTCAGGTTGATTGGAAAAAAAAAGTTTTTTCAAAATAGATGCTGCAACTCTTATTGTACACATAAGAGATGCGAAGTAGGAACATATCAAATGCAAGCTAATGTCAATTGCATGGGCATAGTCGAGAGTTCAGAAGCATTACATCTCATGGCATGTCTTCTACTCCATCCCGTAACACACCCTGCCTACTATATTACACAGAGAACTTCAGAATGAATAGATAACTAAAATGACCTAGAATTGATTAGTTGATTTTTTCAATAGAGATAAAAAGCAGGAATAGGTGAAAAAACACAAAAAAGTATATATGGTGGTACATAAAGTACATTGCTATGATACAGAGGCTGTACAAATGGTGAGATGTTGATCATACACAATCTTCAGTTAGTTCCACGGAGGAGACGAAGGGTTGTACATAAAATCTTGAGATGTTGATCCATAGTTTATGTCAATGTTATGGAGTTGCTCCATCAGCTGAGAACGTCTTTCTTTGAAGAAATCAAGACGCGTTGTTAATTCTACCAAAGTGGAAGATACACCTGAGGGATGTCGGCCATAGTCCATCACCTGCTAAATTCATAGTCAAAGATCATCACTATATGTTACTATACTTCTAAATATCCATCAACGCAACAATCACCATGAGGGGATCCTGGATCTAAACTTAATGGGTTAAACCTAAAAGTTCTTGGCATTGAACTCATTCATTGAAACTATCGGTTCAAAATTTAAATTTTTTTGAAATTTTAGTGATTTCTTTCTTCATATTTATGTTCCTGGTAAAAAAAAAAAGACACTGGGTGCAGTTAAAATGATCAAACACGAAATGCATCTGCCTCAGGCATCATACAGTCAACGCATTTGAAGCTTGACCTAGCAATGTTGCTAAACTTACAAGTATCATGTTGCTAATCAAAGTGCAGAGAAAACCAGGTAGTATAAAACTACTGGTGCAAGAAATCCAACCAAACTATGATGTAGCATTTCTACAGTATGGGGTTCATCCAAGTTTGAATGATTTTGTTTTGCAGCCAATTGTGCGACCCTTTGTTCATAAAATGTTGAGAATGAGAAGCACCAGAAGTTTTTATTTCTGTTACCTCGATGGGCCTTGAAGTAGAAGACCCACAGGGAGAATCAACAGCACCGAGTTCATCCAAGGATAAACTGGTTGATGCCTCAGTGCTCTTGGAATCAGTCAAGGTTGTATCTAAGAATAGCTTGCGAGCAGGCTGCCTACTACTGGACCCAGATATCGGTACTTGTACTTTGACATTCCTCATGTCTGCACCCAGCAATTCCTGCATTTTTCCCAAGGCGTCTTAACATATTTGCTAATTTATACACAATAAATTGATAGATATTAGATGAATGTTGTGACTTACTACCTTGACGTCAGAATTTTCAAGATGACAAGCATCTATTCTTTTACAATTAACTTCAATTGACAAAGGGACCCAAAAAAAAAAAAGTTGCCCTAATAGTTCAGCATTAACAGCACAACTTTTAATGCTTAGAAACCTTCTAAATTTCCTGAGAGTTCTACGGATCACAAGATCATCTTGGAATCAAGACTCCTGAAAATGGCTTTTAGGTGATGAACTTCAACAGATGACCACAAAAATACCAGCTAATATTGTTTCAGCTTCTAAGAAGCTAATCTCGGCACGAGACATGCAAGTGGATCTAACGGGCTATAAAACTATAACATGAAACAAAGTAAAAGTTACTCCACCAATCACAAAAGATAGTAAATTCTTAACCGCTTATAGGTGATGAACTTCAACAGATGACCACAAAAATACCAGCTAACATTGCTTCAGCTTCTAAGAAGCTAATCTCGGCATGAGACATGCAAGTGGATCTAACGGTCTATAAAACTATAACATGGAACAAAGTAAAAAGTTACTCCACCAATCACAAAAGATAGTAAATCTTAACAGCCTATAGGTGATACCTACACAAATGGGAAGAGAATCAACATTTACATCTTCAGGTATGTCAATAGAGGAAGAAAGGATGCAACAATGGTAAGATTTTACCTTTTCAGAAAGAGGATGCAATAGTGGTAATGGTCAATACGGCCTTTGGTTGATTTGAAGTATATATTTTTGTAAACAGACTGAACTTCCATGGTCATCAATTCTGTTTTGACTTTCAGGAAATGCCATAGTTACTAATTACACGTTCTCAACTAATAGGACAGGAGGACTAAAGTAATGAAGTTGTAAGATATAACGTACAGGCCTTTAAAATTGCTTCCTTATTGCAAAAAATAAAACAAATTACATGGAAAAGGTATATGTACCACGAAGAGACAGAGTAGTCTCTCCAACTCAGAATCCTCAAACCAAATGAAGACTTGAGAGTTGGATGATACTAAATAAAGCAGAACTAAGGGTGCGTTCCGTACGAAGGAGAATGTTTTTTCAAAACATATTTCTGGGAAAACAAGTGGGTTTCTAACTTATTTTTTGTGTTTGGTACATAATCAAAACATTATCTTACAAGCATGTATTTAATCTCGACAAACTGTTGTTTTTTTAAAAGGAAATGGGACAGCAAAAAGATTGAAAGAGTCTCCCAATGGATTGAAATGACTTTCAATAGCCTTCAATAATTTTATTTAAGCATTGAGGAGTTTTAAACAACCAACATAAAATACAAAATCTGCATAATTGAAATTTAAAATGACCTAAAATATCTCAACAACTTAACTAAAATTCAAAATTCTAACTTATGTTAAACTAAACAACTTATTTTATAAAAAAACTAGTGCAGCAACTAAAAATAAATTTCAAAACTCCTTTGCTTTGGTTACTGCAATTTTAAAAAGTTGCTCCTCCTCAATTTTTGTTTCTGCTGCTTGTGCTTGAAGATTGTTTTTAAGCTTGCACACTTTTGTAACATGACCTGCTTGTTCGCAATTTCCACATATTGCATCAAGTCTTCACCAACAATTTTTTTCCAAGTGTGTTTTTCTTTTGCAGTATTTGCAAAGAGGATAATTGTCTTTTTCTTTTCTGCTTTGTACATAAAGAGCACTCTCAGTGACATTGTCTTGTCTGAAAGCTCTTCTTTGCTCTTGTGCTTGAAGTGCACATACTAATTCTTCATCAGATATAGTAGAAAGATCCTTAGATTCTTCCAAAGATGAAATTTTAGACTCGAATCTCTCTGGAATTGTCACAAGAATTTTTTCTACTATTTTGTCATCTTTGAAATCCTCGCCAAGTGACCTCATTTTTTAACAATCAAAGATATCTTGTCAGAATAGTTAACAATAGTATCATTCTCTTGCATCCTAAGAGATTCAAAATCCCTTTTCAAATTCAAAATTTGCATTTGTCTGACTCGATCACTTCCCTGATATTCTTTTTTTAGTTTTTCTCAAGCTTCTTTTGTTGTCTCACAAGCAATGATTTTAGAAAAAATTGAATCCACAACTGAATTTTGAATTATAGTTTTGGCTTTGAATTTTTTGGTTTTCTCATCCGAATGAGCTTTAATCTAAGCAAAAGTAGGATTTGCAGGGAGAGGTTGTAAGGGTATATCTTCCATCACAACTTCCCATAGATCATAAGCTTCAAGATATGATTTCATTTTTACTAACCAAATCTGATAGTTTTCGCCAATGAAAATTTTTGGGACATTAAAGGAGAGACTGTTGCTTGCCATTTCAAGTTAAAAATTGGTTAAAAATATCCTATGCTTTGAAAAAACAAGGGTAGAAAATAGCCCTAACGGGTTAAAATAGGTTGAAAAATAGTCCTTGCGGGTTAAAAGTAGTCCTAACGGGTTAAAAGGGTAGCCCCTACGAGTTAAAAATGATACGGTAGTTCTTTGGAAGAAATCACAGATCCCGAAAGATCAATGAGGCTCTTGATATCACTGTTGGTGTTTTTAAAGGAAATGGGGCATAAAAAAAATTGAAAGAGTTTCTCAATGGATTGAAATGACTTTCAATAGCCTTCAATAATTTTACTAAGCATTGAGGGGCTTTAAATAGCCAACATAAAATACAAAATCTGTATAATTTGAAATTTAAAATGATCAAAAATATTTCAACAACTTACCTAAAATTCAAAATTCAAATTTACGTTAAACTAAACAACTTATTTTACTAAAAAACTAGTACAGTAACTACAAACAAATTTCAACAAAATCCTATATGAGATGGGGTTGGGGGGAGGGGTGTGGGGTCAAGATAAGGTGTACTGAAGAGTGGGGAGGACACAACTAATGTGGAATGCCACTTGTGGAGCATGTTTTCCCTAATTCCACTGAAAGCCATTTCCTACATTTTCATGGAACTTGTTTTCCTAAGGTTTTAACAACCTGAGCATGGGAAAATTAAAAAACCTCCATACCAAAAACACCCGAAGAGGGTATTTGGGTTGGTTTTTTTAAAAATAGCTTATACATAAACTAAAAGGTAAGAGTCAAAAGTTGAAAATAGCCAACTTGACTTTTAGCTTATTTTTATACTTTTTTTGCCTAAAAGTGCATGCTTAAAAGCACTTTTTATCTTTTCCCAAACACGACAAAAATAGAAAAAGAGCTTAAAAACCAAAAAGAACAAAAAATAAGTCGATCCAAACATCCTCTAAATGGAAAAAAGAAAGAGCAAGATGAAGGGAGAAGTTGGGGAGTAATACAATAAAGAAGCCAACACCTGAGGGCTTGCCATACAAAATTGACAAGTAATCTCAAAAGCACAGATGTCAAGATGTAACGCCAATTACAGCGAGATCTGTTACAATCTAGATATTCTAGAATATTATAAATATAGTCACAATGGCCATAGGTCTCAAACCATGTCAACTACAGTAGCTCATGCTAGCCCACTTCCTTCTTTCACTTTAAATTCAGTTCTTTATTTTCTTGTAAGCTGTAACTCCTTTTAATCTCATATCTATTAGTCACTTGTCCCAAACAAAAAACTGCTATGTAACATTCTTCAACTTTGTTGTCATAGTACACAATGGATCATTGGTACGGAAGTGATTTAAATGAATTATATTTCCTTATTGTTCCTCAATCACTCACACCTTGTTCCTCTTCCACAACTTGTCCTATTACCGATTCACTTAATTTATTACATAGACATTATACAACTTAGTTTTGTCAAATTTTTCAGAATGGTACCTGGTGTCCTGGTCACTTGTCTACTTTAGAGATAAGTATACTCGTACCCTCAACGACCTGATAATTCGGCAAAATCTCCTCACTTTAGTTTATTAAGATGTTGGGGGCCTCGTTGAGACCTGGAACCCACGACTTTGTCAGTTTCATTGATGATTAGTCCAAGTACACTTGGATATTCTTAATTAAAAACCAATCTGAGTTGTTTTCTAATTTGTTTAAAGATTTTCCATGAAATCCAAAATCCATTTGGGGTTTCTATTTGCACATTTCGTATTTATAATGCACCAAAAACATTCATCTTCTCTAGAGTCATTAAAGCAAAATATTGGGAGGAAGATAAATGGATGACCAAAGAGGTAAACACATCTAATGGAGTCAGTCTGTGGAAATCCACAAGGGCTCTATGGCATCAATTGAAGTACATACATCCATCAAAGTGTATGATGAAAACAAAACTGCCTTCTGGAAGGAGAACTGGCTTGGGAATGGTAGTCTACACGAGAATTTTCCCGATTTTTTTGGCCTGGTTCTTCACCGGAAGAAGACTATTGTAGAACTTAAAATAGACCAATGATGGGATCTTACATTTAGAACATTGCTCGATGATCTTTCAGGGGGTGTTGGTTTTTAAGGCACAGGAACTCTTCATTGGCCCTAAAGGAGGGGTCTGATAAATTATGGTGGTTGGGACATAGTAGGGGTGACAATTTAAGTCTATATAAGATGAAAAGAGTCCTGGGGTGGCGGTAGGGAGTCCCGGGGTGGGGTGGGGGTAATTTTTTTTTTTAATTTTGTGGGTAGGGTGGAAGTGATGGCGGGGGCGGGCGGCAAAAAAAATTTAATTTTTTTCTTATTTTTCTTTTAAAAAAAATTGGGGTGGTGGTAGAGAGTCCAGTGGGGTTGGAAGTGGGGAGGGGGGTGGATTTTGTTTTAAAAACAAATTGGTATGTTGTTTGTTTTAAAAAAACATTTGGGGGTTGGGGGGAGAATTTTTTTTTTTCATTAAAAACAATTGGAGGGTGGGGATGGGGGGGTGGTTGAGGGTGGGGGTGGGGTGGGACTGAGTGGGGGATAAGGTATAGAAGTAGAAAAAAAAAATTCTTTTTTGTATGAAAAAAAAAATTTAAAAACAATTATTTGGGAATGAGGTTGGAATGATAGGGGTTGAGCATTAACAATCTAGCTTTGATTTAATATATTTTTGGCTTTAGGAGATTAAAGTGGGTTAGAACCATTTTACCCAAATCATATTTGACCAAACCATATTTACCCATATTTTATATGGATGGATTATGATCCAATCCCTTTTGGCTCAATCCATATTCAATGCATCCAAATCCGATCCAATCCAATCATTTGTCACCTCTAAGACATAGCAATGACACTTTTAAGGTGGGCAATGCATATAGTTCAATGAATCAGACCAACCATCAGGTTTTGTACTAGCCATGAAGCTACATCCGGAAGACAAAAAACCCACATAAAAATTTCTTGTTTTGTTTGGCTTCTGGCTAGATAGACTGTTCTTATACATGAGAGCCTGGCAAAAGGAATACAGTTTCAGTACAAGACAACACCCAGGCACTCTTCCTAAGACCTGAAAGTTTAGCTTTGAATACCTGAAGTGCATTTACAAATATGGTTTCAGTACAACCTTTGTACTGTTTTGTCTATTAATACACACAAGATACCAGTTTCAAGAAAAATATTTATCATCTTCATTTCAGCAGTTCATGAACTCTCATGGGATCATTCAACAAACATCTCAATAAAATGGTAGCTGTAAAAAGGAAAAGACATCTCACTGAGACTGCTTGTACCCACTCATACAATCTTATGTTTTGTTGCATTTTTTGGGGATGCATTCCTCACATCATGCTATCTAATTAATCATATGCCTTCTTCAACTATCTTGACTCAAGTTCCACACTTTTTTTGTTCCCCACACCCGCCTTTGTTCTCTCTCCCACCTTGTGTCTTCGGGAGAACGTGTTTTGTTCATAACCTTACTCCAGGGAAAGATAAGTTAGCCAACTTTGATCTTAAATGCGTATTTCCATGTTACTCAAGGGTGCATAAGGGATATTAGTGTTATTCACCTAACCTCTAACCATAGTATCTTTTGTATGCTGATGTTACCTTCTATAAAACTCAACCACACTACACAGGTCCAGGTGATCACTAAAGAAAACTTTAGAGGTGGTACCAATTTCTTCTTTTAGAGTTTTAGTCACTATCCCTCCTTCATCTTCCTCTAGAGCTCCACCATCTACAACTCCAGTTCCATCTTCTACAGCTCCACCATCTATGGTTCCACCACTTACAGTTCAACTTTCTGCAGCTCCATCACTCTTGGCTTATTATCATCAATCAATGTCCAAAATCAGGTCCAAATGATTCATGTCCTACACTGAATCTACCAAGTTGTTTACTTCCTCTATATTGCTCTCTTTGCACCAAAAAATAAGAGATACTAGGCAGTTCCATTTTACATCATGAATGGACTTTGACTTGTCTTTAAAACATCTCCCATTTCTTTCTCTCCATACTGTCCACCAGATAACTGAGGGTATCATCTTCCACCACTTTTTTTTTACTCTTGCTTCAGCCTTTTCTGATCCAAAAGCTTAGGAGACCAGCAGTGTGCTCAGCCATTGTCCACTCAATCTTTGTAAGAGTGAAGAACAATTGCCATAGTTGCGATGTTAATTTGCAGTGTAGGAAGAGATGTTTGTTGGTTTCCCCAGTTTCATTGCATAGAAAACATCTAGGCACTAGAGTTCTTCCTTTCTTTTGGAGAACTCCTTGGGTGGGGCATGATTCCTTGGCCACCAGCCAAATGAAGCATTTCACTTTGTTAGGGACCTGACTTTTTCCGTATGTGTCCCCAGAGCCTTGGATTTTCTCCCAGTACTAAGTTGTTCTCCTTCTTGTAGCATTTGTTCACTGTTAGGGTGTCATCATCTGAATGCTTCCATTTCAATGAGTCAGGACCAGTAGTTATGCCTTTGAAGGTCTCCAGCAAGCCCAACAAACTTGCTACCCTATCCACTTCCCAGTCATTGAGGTGTCTTCTAAAGATTATGTTCCATCCCTGGGGAGACCAACAATCACCAACAGTGGATGTAGGATTGTTGCTTAGAGATGCCAAATTAGAGAGAGACTCCTGCAGAGGTTACTGGCCTATCCAGTTGTCTTCCCAGAATGAAGTTTTGAGCCCATTCCTTACTTTGATTCTAGTGTTTTCATGAAGCTTGTTCCATAGGGAGCTGATTGATCTCCTGACTCCAACCCCATAGGTACTGATTACTTCATTGGAAACCCAAGGGTTGTCTTGGCCATACTTGTGAGAGATGACCTCCTTCCAGAGAGTTGTTTCCTCCTCACCGAACCTCCATATCCACTTCATCAGGAGACAAGTGTTATGAAGCTTCAGGTTTCTAATGTTCAAGCCAACCTGTGTCTTACTCAGCTGGGTGACTTCCCATTTCACTAGGTTGTATCTATCCTTTCCCTTTCATAGGAAATCCCTCTTGAGTCTGCTTAATTTCTTGGTCACACTAGATGGAATGGAAATAATCACATAAGTAGGGAGTGAGTCCAGAACAGTATTGATAAGAGTGACTCTTCCCCCTAGTGAGAGGTATTGGACTTTCCATTGGGAAAGTTTCTTAGTTGCCTCTCTATAATGCGATCCTAGATCTCCACATCTTTGTGTTTGTTTCCCGGTGGCATGCCTAAATAGACAGTGGGAAGATTGTCTATTCCACACCCTAGGATGTCTGCCTGAATGTTGGGCACTTCTCCTCTTTTTTCCTCCTCTCCCTCTCCAATCTTTCATTTCTTCCTACTCGAACGAAAGGACAAAAGGATCTATTTGAGGTTTGGGGGAAATTCTATGATCTGACTGAAACTAAATCAACCGCAGATATCTGGTACAAATTGGTGGAAAGTGCAAGGCTCTATATGAGAAGAATGAAGCTTAGTAGGGATACACTCTTATGGTTATGGAAGTGAAAGATTTCAAACGCATTCATGGCACTAATCCCAAAAAAGCCTGGAGCAATGGAGTTGAAAGATTTCAGACCAATCAGTTGATGGGAGGGGTTTAAACAATTAAATCTAAGATGACAAAAGAAGGTTGAAAACAGTTATAGGCAGATAGGTGGATGAATACCAAACAACATTTTTGAAAGTAGAGACATAATGGATGCAGCTTTGTTGGCCAATGAGTTGGTAGACTCTAATGTGAAACAGCAGTAACCAGGCATCTTGTGCAAGCTAGATATTGAGAAGGCCTATGACTATGTCAATTGAAATTTTCTCCTAAAAATTCTAAAGGACATGGGATTTGGTAACAGGTGGATTAGATGGATTAGATTTTGCATCTCAAGTGTAAAATTTTCTCTCATTATCGATGGGAATACTGAAGGTTTCTTGTAATCACATAGAGGTCTTAGACGAGGGGACCCTATGTCTCCATTCCTATTCCTAATTGCAATGGAGGAGCTGAATCATATGTTCAAGATTGCAAAAAATAATGGCTGGATAAAAGGTTTCAGTGCTCAAACAGGCAGAGGAAATGAGTTTGAAATCACGTAACAGTTTTATGCAGATGATGCCCTCATTTTTTGTGGAGCAAAGGTGTTGCAGTTTAGACATCTAAGAGCAATTCTAACTAATTTGAAGCCATTTCAGGTCCCCGTGTCATCTAGCTGAAAAATATGTTTTCCCCTATTAACCAGGTTGATAACTTGCAATGCTTAGCAAAAAACCTGGGCTGCCAGCCTGGATACCTACCAACAAAATACTTGGGTATGCCATTAGGTGCTAAGAACAAAGAGCTGGAATATGGAATGAGGTGCTAGAAAAATTTGAAAAAGAAAAACTATCAACGTGGAAGAGTTGGTATTTAGCCCTGGGTGACAGACTGATACTTATTAAACCAGTGCTTGATTGTCTTCCTACCTACATGATGAGTTTATTTCCGATTCCTAAAAGCCTGGAAAAAAGAGAATAAATAGATTGAGAAAATCCTTCCTATAGAAATAGAATAAGGAGAAGAAAGGCTACAATCAAATGAAATGGGATACCCTCGCTCTTAGCAAAATGAACAAGGGCGCCTTGAGCTGAAGAATCTCAGCAGTCAGAATAACTGTTATCGACAAAAGTGGTTATGGAGAATTTGCACAGGAGATGAGGCCTTATGGAGAAGGCACATAGAAGGAAAGTATGGCTTACTTAGCCACTGGATAACTGAAGAAGTCATGGGCACATTTGGGTGTAGTGTCTGAAAAACAATCAGGAGATTTTGGGCTTACTTTCATAACAACATCACCATTGGTGTTGGTAATGGTTATAAACTGCTATTAGAATTCCAGCTCCTAGCATGGGCTACTTTACACTGCTCTATTATACTGTTATGTGGGCCCACCTCTTTCATTTCAGCTCCAATCATCCTTTCCCTTATGCTTCTGCACCCCCTTGTCTCATTACACATCCTCGTCTCATCCCTTTCTTCAGTCACAGATTTCCATTTCTTTTTCTATTTCTTTCTTCTTTTCTTTTATTTTTTCCTGTTCTTTTATTTTCTCAGAGCAAAGTCCAGCAGAATTATTGCTTCTGAAAAACATTATTAGACAAGGGAGACTAATCCTTTTTTGTTCCTGTATGAAGTATTTTAATGAGACCCACTGAAATAACAAACCACACGTGTGACTTAATATTTTTAGACAACAAATAAGGTAGAATTTAATCAAAATACGAATGCTTAAAAATCCATAATTATATTATATATCAGTTCAGTCACATTCAATTGCAAAGTACAAGCTTTTGATCATACTCTATCTCAACAGTTGAACACAAGCTCTTCTAGAATAAAATAACTTTTGATTTTGAAGAATGGGTGACACAGCGATGAAGGTTCCTGTCATAGTTTTGGGAGTTGAAAATAGCGTCTATGGAGACTAGTGGTCCTGGGTTTTCTGTGGATGGAAGCTGCCTGGTTTAAAGTATATCCATGGAGAGAAAGATGGGACTTTGGTGTGTTGAGAGGGAGTGGCTATATAGGCTGAAGAGGCAGAGAATTTTTAGGTGAGAGAGACTTATAGGATGGAAGTCACAAGTTCTGTAATGGACTAAATACGGCTATGGGTTTTGCAGTGGAGGAAATGTAGCAGCTTGATAGTGGTGAAAAGGTAAAATAAGGTGATTGTAGAGATTTTGATGGAGTGGAAAGTTACCATGTAATGCAGAAAGAGACGAAAATGAAGAAATAGTGGAGAAAAGAAAGAGGAGCGGGGAAAAAATTAAAAAAAACTTTAAAAGGAATAAGAAATAGCTATCTGACAAGGCAATGTCAGAGAGCGAGTATAATACACCTTCCATCATGAGATTAGCTATATATGTCTCGAGGGGGTCTAGTTTAACTTTGAATAAGATTGGGAGGATAAGAGATCGCCCATAAAATTTAGGTGTGTAACTGACTTTTCAAGATAAGTTCAGGAAGCAACTTATGTATTTTCCCTTATTAACAAAGAACAACAATAATAAACATACGAAGATATTTCGCCAACCAAAAAAGGTTATCCAACTTAAGCTTAACCATGCAATTTAATGCAAACAATATCTCAATATTACTCTCATGCAAATGATTTTATAGGAGGGCAACGGATTTCCTTACCATACTTCTCAAGGAACCTTAGTGCCTTTTCAAGAAATGATGGGCCTCCATCTATATCTTCTAAGGCGAGCAAAATTGGTCTTCCAACAACTAAAGATTTAACAGGGTGTTTATCCCTCCCTGAATTAAAAGAAACCTGATCAGATACAACAAATAGGGAAAAGGTGCCGTTTCATTTGGACATAGCAGGCAAATCTCATCTGGCGCATTGAAAATGTGAACATGAAAGTTTGACAGAGAACAGTAAAAGCGACTAACACTGATGGAAAGACCCTTCAATAGAATCACCAGTGTCATTCCGGAAAATGCCATTGTGTCCCATAACAAGAGCAGCACTTGGTGCTTGTGCAAGAGCATGCTCTAGGGCTGTCTTCCACTCATACGGATCCTCCAATGTCTCTGCCTGCAGTTCAAAGCTCAAAAGACGACTTCTACTAATGTATGATCCAGGAATAAGTATACTGCAGCAGAATTGCATGGGAGCTTGATGCATGTGGCAGGTGACAGGAATTCATACACAGTACTTGCAAGTGAAGAAGAGATGCATTTAGAGATCAAGTCATTTTGGAGTTGTTCCTACAGTTAATTATAGTGTCTTTCATACATATGTACTCATCAGACTCATGTAAGATGATAATAAGCCTAATTATAGATTTTTTAGATAAAAAATATTTAACATCAATTCGGAGTACTTTTTTGAGTTGAATGTTCAGGTTTCTATGATTCTAAAGTTAAAGAGTATGAAATAGACCAGTGCAAAGTAACCCATCGAGAGCTCAATTATACAAAAAAGAAGCAGCTCTTTTTTCTTCTCAACCCCTCCAAGTAAATCACTTGTCACATACGACAGTTTCTGGGATAATTTTCCTGTTTAGAAGAGAGACAGAAAAAACAGAGGGATAAGTACCTTGAGTGTAAAAGCTCGCCCATCACGTCCATCAGGAAATAGTACTGTCAAAAGCTTTTTATCTTCTCTAACGACAACACTGAATAGCAAGGTTACAGTAAGAGCAAGAGAGAGACTTTGTACATACTAAGGGTTCGTTTGGACATACGATATGAAATTAAATTGATATGAAGTTGATATTTTATTTGGACATGCAATTTAGATTTTTAATTGGTATTTTTTTCCATAAACATAAAAAACCCAAGTTTGAAAATTATCAAAATTGTCTCAATTCTTATATAATCTTACCAAATGAATAAATCACAGTCCATAAACAAGATATCAGAATATCTTAAAGCACCACATTGATAAATGACAAATCTCCATGTTCATTTCACAAATAAATGTTTGCGATTACAAACTTTCAAATACACATAATTTTATAAAGATTCACTAATCAACAATATAGTAACTAGTTATTCTTTAATTTAATGCTTTAAAATGGTATGAACAATCTCGTCACGCAGAGCATGACTCTTTTTTGGCAAAATGTAAAATAATGGGTATCTTTATAAGCTTATGGTCAAGTTTAACATTTGAAAAAGTTGAAATCATGATTTGGAATTCCAAATCATGCTTTTTAGAGAATTTGGGAAATTGTGATCTCAAATCGCATATCCAAACGCTGATTTTAAATTATGATTTCATACCGCATGTCTAAACGCAAGCTAAATATAACCTGTACATGACTCATTCATTACCTCCCTGAATTATTCAAGTCAATTCCTCCCAAAGTTAGATTCACTTCACCTCCTCGCTGTGGAAGTGTACTCTATATGAGGAGCACAATGAATCAGTAGAGTCTATATGATAAAACCAACAATAGTAAAAGCTTCAAAGGTAAAAGCTAATAAATGCACAGAGAGAAAACGAGATTTCAAGACTTTAACCATCCAACTTACTCGCTCTGTCCCATTTTATGTGGCACCGTTTTCTTTTTGGTCCGTCCTAAAATGAATGTCACCTTATTCTAAATGGAAACAATTTAACTTTAAAATTTCCTTTTTACCCTTAATGAAATGATTCTTAGCCACACAAATATCTAATGGTTTTAGACCACAAGTTTCAAAAGTCTTCTTTTTTTTCTTAAACACCATGCATGTCAAAGGGTTCCACATAAAATGGGACGGAGGGAGTACGATTTAAAAGTAAAATAGCACTAAGACTTCTCCCAGCCTTCCATGTTTTTTCAGCATTTGACAGGTTCAAAATTCAATCAGATCAGTCCATAAGCAGTTGAAGTCATTATAATATTCAATTACTTCTATTTAAAAAAATAAAAAAATTAATGGTTCTCTTACATCACATGTATCCCTATATAACCAGTGTGACCCTACTAGTTATAATTACCTATAT
>JBCEWC010005647.1:0-24552 GCA_038996855.1 Solanum aculeatissimum
AAGGACTGGAAGGTGAATTAGGTGTTAACTAATAATTACTTACTCTGTATATGAGATCATCACCACAAAAGCCTTAAAGTTTGCATATTGGAATCAGTGTCATGGGAACAATAAACCTAGTCTAGTAAACCATTGTTGAATCCCAGTAGTCACAGTAGATAGCAATTCGTTGAATATAGTTGTTACTTCGTTTAAATCTGGTTACGAACAATTCCCATTTTAATTCTGAATTATTACTCTGGAAATAAGAATTGCATGTGAAACGGAGTGCTTCTAGCTGTATTTTCACGCATTCTCTGTGGGATCGACCCCAACTCTAGTGGGTTCTATATTTGGTCAACGACCGCTTTGCATTTCAATTGAGGTGTGAATTTGGGCATATCAAGACTCCTTTGAATTTAAACTCCAATCTTCAAGTCATTCTAGGAAGAGAGCCTTTGGAAAAGAGAGTTTGAGAATGATTCTAAAGTGTAGGAAGAAATTTTAATTGAATGAAGGTGTAGGCTAATCTCAGGGGTTTAGGAGGGGTTAGGAAGACTAAAACGTCCTTAGGAATAACTAAAATTATAATTAAACCATTAATAAAATGAATAGGAAAAAATGGAACGACACCTAGACAGTCAACTACACAGATCGTGAGGTGGTCACACGGACCATGAGCCCCCCCCCTCCCCGGCCCACGTGAAGCTATACTTGAAAGATAACTCATTGACAAAAACCCGTGACGATAATCTCATACTTAGAAAACAAATTCCATCCCGCAACCAAACGGATGGCTTCATGAGCCGTGATACTTCACACTGACCTTGAAGTGGTCCGTGGAGCCTCACTTGATCCAGGGCCTTCGTTAGCATCCTTCACACGGACTGGTTCACGGCTCATAAGGCCTCACACGGTCTGTGAATCCCACTTTCTTATTGATGCAATTTTTGAAATATTAACCTTGTACATAGAATCGATCCTTAGGTCAAGGCCATCCCAAAACACCTTAACATGCCTCGTGAGAGGTTACACTACCCGTGAAGGCCTCCATGCGAGTATTCCTTACTCAAATTTCCAGAAAAGGTACTGTGCAGGCAGTCTCACCAAAAAGGTCATAACTTCTTCATCCGATACGTAAAGTTCATGAAGGACTTGGTCACAAAAAAGTGCACTGTTAGTCAGGAGCTCTCTTAAGAGCTTCGGCATTGCAGTGCGATATCCACAAGGTCCTTGGTACAGATGCGAGAAGATATCGTAGCATTCACTATTCCATACACCATCAAAGATGTTGAGTTCGCAAAGGCATTATACGATCTCGATGCTAGCATAAATCTAATTCCTTTTGCAATTTTCAGGAAGCAAGGCTTGGGACCCCCCTTACACCTACAAATATACGGTTGTTAATGGCTGACAGGACAATAAAGAAGCCTATGGAGATATTTTATGATGTTCTTATCGAAGTTGAGAAATTTGTATTCCATGCAAACTTTGCGATCCTAGATTGTGAGATCAACTTTGAAGTTTCAATCATCTTGGAAAAGAATTTCCTAGCCATTGGGAAAGCTCTGGTAGACATGGAATCAGACCAACTCAAGTTCTCACTGAATTATGAGAAAGTCGTCTTCAATATCTGTCAGTCAATTAAGTGGCCAGATGAATTGAAGATAGAGGTGTGGGCCATTGATGAAGTTTGAGTAATTAAGTGGTCTAAGTTGTGCTGCAACAATAAATCAGGTGCTACTTGGGAGGCAACCCACGATACTTTGTAATAGTGGTAGTTTTTATTTTGTTTTTAGTTTTCAACTGGTAGGTAGTTTAATTTTTTGCATCTCTGTTGTAACTCACATTGTACTGGTGGCATATGTAGTAACAGTGGGTTTTGTGAAGCCTATGTAGGTGTAAAACCAAGTCAGTCATCCTGGGCTGAGAAGACAATAAAACTGATTTTATGACTTGTTATACGGGTCATATATCAAAGTACGACCCGTACATCAACTCCTAGAAAATTCAAGCAACCAAACTTATATGCACTCAAGTCCACGAGCAGATTTTACAACCTATAGAAACAACTATGGGCCATGAATGGGGCTTGTAGACCCTAGGTATGTTTTCTACCTTTTCACTAAGCGTCGGGGGTTCTATGACCTACTTTATGAGTCATATTTCATTATACGAGTAGTAAAGTATCCCATAGAACCCATCTTCCAATTAGGGTTTCAGGCTTCCTACGAATCCAGGATCTATGAGCCATAGAATATTCTATGGCTCATAATTAGGGTTTCGCAAACTCGGGCCCATTTTTTTTAAATTGACTCATGAAGGTATAAAATGGGGTCAAAATAAAATTTGACCCCAAAATTCGCCCACAACCTTGAAAATTCCAAAATCTCCTTAAACTCTAGCAAATTTCCGATCACCCCCACCATCTGTTTATCATCAAAGTTTTTCTCGATGACTTTTTCGGCCACCTTCGATGCCTAGTGTTTTGCATACTCTCAAATTCCTCCGTCAATTTCAACCTATTCTTCTCCAATTTCAATAAGTCCTTGGTCCTAAAACCTTTAAAATACCAAAATTAGTTTGAATCAGTTGAAAATTTTGATGGACATGATGTTCTTGACTTAATAATTGCAAATCTGTGAGTATCCTTATGTGTTGTTTGTAATTTACAAGTTGAAATATGTGTGGAATTACGTTGTATGCCGAATCCTTTGTTGGGGGCCTTGACCGGTGTATTTTGAATGATACTTTACAAAAAACCATGTCATCACATGTCATTTGTGTTGAATGAACTTTTTTAAAAGTTTGATATGTGACTACACATGTGTGTTTTGATTGCTAATCATTCAAATAGTGTCGGATTTCTAAATAAACATTCAAAATAAAATTCTATGGGGTTATATGTGATCATTGAATGAGGGGTGTTGAGTATTTGTCAAATTTTTGGGGGTGCATATGTCTTTTGGCTTGAATGCTGATAAAATTATTAAAAGGCAGTTTTGGGGACCCCGTTTGATGAACTTTGAAAATAAAGTTTCTGGACAAGGGTCTTCTATGACCCATGGAACATTCCACGAGCTGTAGTTTCCCCTCGTAAGAAATTCCAAAAACTTGAAATTTCTGGGATCTCATTAGATGAGACCTTCTATGAGCCATAAATTTATCTATGACTCATAGAAGTTCTCGTAAGGGCCTGCCTGCATAAATTAAGTACTGGGATGTCATATATGACCAAGTTTTATAACTCATAAAACATTGTACGAGTCGTACCTAGTGTCATAGAAATCAATCCAGTAACACAACTTAATAGACTTTCTTCTCTACAAGGACCTTCTATGGCCCATACATTTCTCTATAGCCCATAAAGGAGACCTCGTAGACCCCTGTGTGCCCAGATCTGATATATTTTTGCATTTTATTACTTCACTCGTAGGCTAACAATGTTTACTAAATGTATGCTTTTCAGGTACTATGGTCCCCAAGTGCAAAGATGAGATATGAGCCATGCGGGAGTGGTTGTGTGATAAGCCTATAGACTCTGAGGCCTCTACCGAGTCTAGTGGTTCATTAGAGGAGCTGTGCGTCTAACCTGATGTGGGTGTCAATGTATGATAGACACGGCCTGCCACCACATAGGTCGGGCAACCCTAGAGCTAGGAAATTGTGGTTTGTCCTCCCCAGTTTGACCAGGGAGGTGATAGGGCCAGCAACTCCATACAAATGACCTTATCCAAAAACGAGTCTAAGTCCAGATCCAAGGAGGGGTCAGACTCCTCTACCACTTCAGCCCCTCGAGTACCACCCCCATTTTAAGATGCTCGATATAGTAGGTGGTACATCGAGGGCATACAAGCCATATACTCAGAGGATGCACAAACGAATAAGAGAGGCTGACCTTTAAGGAGCATCGAGTTATCACCTCTGGACTTGATAGTGTCCCAAGCCTACAGGACACCATCACCAGATACAGGATCGATTGGTTGATAGAGCTATCTGGGAGGTACTCTTCGACCATGGTTCATGAGCTCTTCGCATCTTATGCTGCACAGTTCTCAACTCGCTTCCCAAGAGGAAGAAACCTCTCACCCAGCCTCAGCAATGCATATTAAAGTGAGGGGTCATTGGGTGGATATCTTAGAGGCCACTATCCGCCACATGTTGTTTGGGCCAGATTTCCCAAGCCTAAGGTCAACAGTAGATTTTGATAGAAGAGTGGGGCATACTAGGGATATAACCATAATGAGGGACCCATTTTGTAGAGCTAGTTTGATGAGAACGGTAGAAGACCGGATTGTAGAGCAGGGCCTATGCCCTAAGTGGATAGCTACATCTACGGAGCCTATTGTGAAGACCTCGCTCAACTTCACCGCCAAATGCTTGTGGTCTTTAGTGAGATCAAGGATGTAACCTACTCTTGTGGATAATACATTGACGCCGAATTGTGTTGTTTTGGTTATCAGTATCTTGGATATCTATGAGATCTTTTGAGCCCTATTGATAGATAAGCAGGTACATGAGTCGGCCCTGAAGAGGTCCACCTCCATCCCCTTCCCGTGCCTTATTTACATACTATGCTTAGAGGTAGGGGTGGAGATTTTCATTATGTGGATTATATTATAGAGGTTCAGAGGATGTTGGATGGCATCCTGATAAAGTTTGATGATATCTGACGGGCACCACAACCACCAGTTTTTTATGCTCGAGATATTCGTCACGGCGCCAGCGTCTGAGCCTCCTTTTACCACCACCAGTGTAGCTCCCATTATAAAGGGGGCCCCACAATAAGAGACTAATATATAGAAAGGGACTATCACTACCACTTCTACCCCAGAGGTCGTGCCCACTCAGACAACACCCGTTGGCATGGTATTTGTGTCAGCGACATCCATATAGGCCATGGCATAGAGAAAGGCCCATACTGAGTCCCAGTTAGCTCAGTTACTTTAGTAGATTAAACCTTGGGTTCGCCAGGTTGTTGCAGAGACTGAGGCCTGCATGTGGACATTCATAGAAACGATTATCTAGGCAAGACTTATACTCATAGATAGCTGCATTGATGCATTTGAGCGGCGAGTACAATAAAGTCTCATCACAACACGACCTGTAGGTTTCATCCATGGATTAGTTTCATCCATGGATTAGTTTAATCCATGAAGCCCGACCTAAAACTTTCTTTTTATCAAAGTTTCATGATGAATTCTTATGGGCTTTTATGATATGATTCCAAATGAATGAATTACACTTCCTATATGATTATTATACTTGATTATGCATGAATTATCAAGAGTTAAATGATTTCTATGATTTTCAAAGAGAAAGTATATGATTTTAAAATATGGTAATTAAGGCTTGTTGAATGAATGTAGGTTCCTTTCATGATGATTCAAAGTGATTCCAATTGCATATTTTCTCTATAATTTTCATCTAAATTGTATTATTTTGACTCAATTATTCATGAACCTACACATGACCCTAGTATTTCCTATGATAAAGCTATGGACTTTTATGAATATGATTTCAAGTAATATAAAGCATATTGTAATGAAAATGTTGATCACAATGGTGATATTATGATGATAATGATGCTATGATGAAGAGGGTGATTAAGACCCCTATGTTTATGGCGATGATTTTAAGGTGGGAATGTCTACCCACACTACGTGAAAATAAAGTAGATGGACTATTCCTATGTTATGAGATGTTTTTATGCAAGATTATGATGACTAATTCACAAGCTATTAAAGTATGATTTTGATGAAGTATGCATTATGTTGAAATATATGTATATGCATGATTTATGTATTTCGTGAGATACAACTTAGCATTGGGAGGCTTTGGTAGATTTCATTGTCCCATAACTATGTGCCACCATAGAAATAATGTTCATGATTTTATGCCTTGAAGTTTTGTTAATCGATCCATATAGCTTTTAATGGACACTCATTGTGCTAGGATATAGCCTAAAGGGTGTGATCAAATGATTGGTTCTCACTGTGCTAAGATAGAGCCTATAGGGTAAGCATTGTGTTTATCATGTCTAAGTAGACTCCTCTTTATCTCGGTGTAGAGGGAACATCGAGATTTCATATAATAGTCTGCATGGTCTTATATGTCAGTTATGATCTTATTCCCACATATGTATGTTAAGATGATGAAAGGTTTGATTATGCTTCTTCTCATAATTTTAAACTTGCATTGTTCATGAATATTATCTCCTTACTCTGTTGATTATGATTATGTTTATAGATATTATTCTGATGTCCTTCGATTCATTCCATACTTAATACTTAGTAAATTTCATGTACTAACACATATTTCCTTTGTCTACCTGATCTATTCATATAGGGACAAATGCCGAGACTACTATTTTATTTCATGGCTAGCTTTGGAGTTTGATAGAAGATTATTGGTGAGTTCCCACGCTTCGAGAACAAGCTCATTTATGATGTTTCTATATGTTGAAACTTTATCACTTTCTTTGATATATATCTTGAGGGTGAGCTAGTATGTTATGTTCTAGACCCCGCCAAGTTCTTACGATGTAGAGGCAGTTTTTGGACACTATGGATTGATGTAATTTCGAATAAGAGAACTATGACATTTCTATTTTTATACATTTTTCTTGCTTATTCTTTTATGTTTGATTATTTCACCTTATGTGTGCTTATGGTATGAACATGAGGCTTGGAAGGAATGCTTGCGGGTGTCACATTTGTCGTGTCTCGTCTAGACCCTAAGTCTGGATCTTGACATGGAGTGGCTCAAAATTTTTATATTCTAGAATGGCAGTGGGAGATGATTAACATGGACTTTATCACAGGTTTACCAAATTTCCGCAGATAGCATGACTAAATTTCGATAACAGTTGATAAGATGAAAAAATTTGTGCACTTCTTGGTAGTGAAGGCTACTTGCACCATAGAGAATTATGTCAGATTATATATAAGCGATATTGTTAGATTGCATGGAGTCCTTATTTATATCATCTTAAATAGAGGCTCTCTATTCCCTACTTAGTTTTGGAGATCTTTCCAAAAAGGCTTGGGTTAGAAGGTGAAACTTAGCACTGTTTTTCACCTTAGACTGATAGCTAGGCTATTAAAACATGGGAGGATATGTTGATAGCCTATATCATTGACTTCAAAGGTAATTTAGATGACCATTTTCCTTTGATTGAGTTCTCCTACAACAACAGTTTCTATTCAAGCATTTAGATGGTTCCATATGAGGCACTTTATGGGAAAAGATGTAGATCACTAATTGGTTGGTTTGAAGTGGATGAGGAAGAATTGGTTGGGCCAAACCTGGTTCACCAAGCTATGGAAAAACAAAAGATCATACAAGATCAATTGAAGACTGCACATAGTCAACAAAAGGCCTATACCGATGTTAGAAGAAGCGACCTAGAATTTGAGGTGAATGATCGGGTGTACCTGAAAGTATCACCCATGAAGGGTGGAATGTGATGTGGGAAGAAGGGGAATTTGAGTCTGAGGTACTTAGGTCCTTATCAGATTGTGAAAAAAGTCATAAGTTTAGCCTATGAGTTGGATCTACCATCAGAGTTAGTGGTCATCCATCCAGTCTTCTATATTTTCATGCCTAAGAAGTGTTTGGGAGATTCGTAGTTGGTTGTGTTTGTTGAAATAATTGGGGTAAAGGATAGTTTGAGTTATGAGAAGATCCTTATTTAAATCCTTGTTTGTCAGGTTTGTCAGGTTTGCAAGTTGAGAACCAAGAAAAATGCATCTCTAAAAGTGTTGTGGAGAAATCAATTTGTAGAAGAAGCAACTTGAAAATCTAAAGAGGATATAAAGGCTAGGTACCCACATCTATTCATGTCTACCAATTATGAGGGAGTTAACGGTAATGATCTGTTTCAATTCTTTCAGTTCCTTTCTCTTTCAACTTTGAATGACGATAGTATCCTAGAGTCTACTTGAACAATTATTTGATTTGTTAATTGTCTACTTACTTAATGGATTGCTTGATTGATTGCATGAGTGATTTATGAATTGCTTGATTTTTAGAGTCCACAATAGGTTTTGAGCCTTGACTAGGTTCCAAGATCAATCTTCACTCGAGGACGAATGATCCCAAGGGGGAGATATTGTACAACCCCTAATTCATCCCCCTAATCTAAACATAAAACCCAGGAAAAATTAAGAAAATCACTTAGAAAGAGTCATCGAAAGGAACCACGAAGGTCCATCTTTGGCCCATGGAGTGATCTACAGTCCGTAGATGGGACCTCATAGCTACCCCAGTCACTTAGAAAATTTTCTATGTCTGAAGCCCATGTATGAGTCCACTCACAGGCCATGCTTCATACTACGAGATATAGAATGTGTCGTAGTTTGAAGTTCCTAAAATCATCATTTTTGAATCTCAAACCATGATGAATAGGATAGTATGTAGTCCAATTCATGACCCATAAAAAGTGATTCATAGAACCCCAAGTCCAATTTCTAGTGACCCAAATTTAGGCACTCCCTATCTATGAGAGACTAATTACGTTCTGCAAATGGGACTACGATCCGTAAATGGAGTGTCGTGGTTCCCTTCGACTATTTTAAGGAGGGATATTTTTATTTTTTCTGTCCTTTTTTTAATTAAACCTATGATGTTTTGGAGTTGTTTTGGACCCCCATAACAATACCCTAAGGGTGTTGCTCCTCATTCTATACTTAGAATTCTTAAGGGCGCTAAGGAAGGGAGAAAAGCTAGGGTTCGAATGTGTGATTAAAGATTGTTCGAAAGTTGTTATTCTTTGTAATTCTAGGTATGTAAGACTTTCTAAAATATTATACTGAGTTCACCCACGCACCTTATTTCTCTACATAAGTCAAATTAGTGTATAGAAATTGAGTAGTATAATCCTATAATCCTAATCTTTGAGTTGCTTGCATTTATTTGGAGTCTTCGCGAGTATTTATGAATAAATTGATAAATTGTGTGTTGGTTATACGAGACTGGAGTATTATTTTATGCTTGACAATAACCCTAAATTGCATCATCTTATGTAATGCTTGTTGCATTGATTGAATTAAAACTGTGATTGTGAATATTCAAATTGTATAAATTAAAATGATCATGATGAGTATCTTACATGTATTTTTGTGATGATCTTGACTGATCAGAGTCTAAATGACCATTTGAGTTAGAGTATTGAATGATTTGATGAGTCTTGATAGCGTGCATGAGTAATAGCCCTGAATTGTTGATTTGTTGAATGATTGAATGGAGTCTGATTGGAGTTAATATGAAGAGTTGATTTATATGAGCATATTGAGTCTTGGGAGGAGTATTGAGCACAGGTATGGGTATAAATAAGTAATAACTCCAACCCATAAACTACGTTGCTAACGTAGGATAGGGGTAATGCCTCTTATGTCCCAAAAAGATGGACATTATTTGTAAATCCAGATTGGTTTGATCGTCCCTTACCTTGGTAAGTATTGGATGGATGTGGCAACAACAGTGCAAATGTTGTATCATCACCAGCTCATATGTGATGGTTGTCAATTAGAAAAAATCCTTGATTGTGCATAACTGATTTGATGGAGTCGCATGCTAGAGTTTCTTTAGGAGCATGATTTTATTATAATAATCTTACATTCTTTACTGAGTTGAGTTATGGATTGTTGAGTTGATTGTTTGAGCTGATTTTGGTTGATTTGTATTTGAGTCTTACTTGTTTCCTTAGTCATTTTACATATCAGTATATTCAATGTACTAACATCTATTTGGGTCTGATCATTAATGATACAAATATTGGTGATAGAGGCCTTCAGAAAGCATATTTTTGAAGTCCTATTTCTTCTTTACGAATGGTGGTGAGCCCTCTTTGCTTTCGGAGGAATTGTTCTATTTTCTTCACTAGTTGAGTACTTTATTTTGAGGTAGGCCGGGGTTTGTCTTGACACCTTCTACACTTGGATAAAGGCTTCACAGATATTGATTAGTGATGGTTGATTGTTAATTACTTCCAACTCTTGTACCTTGGAAGGTATTATTTTTATGCAGACTTAGTTATTTGATTTATTTCATAGTCTTTTCCTGAGTATTCTTGTTTCATTGTTGAGTGTGATGTGACGATGAGGCCAGGTGGTTCTCTTGGAGAATCAGCAATGGTTCTCCAAGTGTCAGTCATACAAAGGGTACCCTCCCAGAGCGTGACATGTTGACTCCCCCTATTGTTGTTTTCATTTCCAGAGACTCGTGGTGAGCAATGAGTGTTCTTAGATCCTTCCGGTCTCTATCTGTACTAGTGATATTTCTTTTGCTTTCAGAGACTAGCTTTGTATATTTATTTTGGTCTTTTATGTGTGTGTGTATATGTATATATGTATATATGCTATATTAAAAGTGTGAAGGCTCTCAGAAATGTAGTTTGAACTTTTTGCTCTTCATTAAAATACTTTACTTTAGACAAAATCATCTTTTTACTATCTTTCTTAATTTATTATTTATCTTTTATTTATTTAATTTCAAGATTCACTTTTGGATTAAGATTCTTTATATTTAGAATTCACTTTTGATTTTACGACTATTCTATTTAAATAATTGTCTAGGCTACGAAGGAAAGAAAAGGAAAAATATTATTATTATTCTAATATTTAAGGCATTGAAATTAATTAAAATTTTGATTATCAAATATTTTGTTAATATAGGTATATAATATAACAAATTATTAAAAAAAATCAATAAAATTACATTTGAAACATTAAGCTATTCCTTTTATAATTAGGAGTATTATTTTCCAGATTAAATTTTAATCAATTAATTATTTAACTTCTAACTGTTCAACAACAAATTATTACTTTATGTATTGATAAACTATGAACATATCTGTTTTATAAGTAATTGAATTGATTTTCTCATTCTTTCTGGTTCACAATAGATTAAACTATTGCATCAAACTGATAATATTTATTTAATTTGGTTTACATGAATATTGTATTTATTTTAGCAAGTACTATTTATATTTAATTTTTAAATTGATACAGCAGATATATGCAAAGCAAGTGTATGAACTATTTTCCCTTCAATAAAATACTTTATTTTAGACAAAATCATCTTTTTCATTATTTTTCTTAATTTATTATTTACTCTTTTATTTATTTAACTTCAAGATTCACCTTTGAATTAGAATTTCTTTATATGTATAATTCAATCTTGATTTAGGACTATTTTATATAAATAATTGTCTATGCTACCAAGGAAAGGAGGGAAGGGAAAATATTACTACTATGTTTTTTAATATTTAAGACTTTAAAATTAACTAAAATTTAGATTATCCAATATTTTATTATTAAAAGTATATAATATAACAAATTTAAAAAAGAAAAAGAGTAATTAAAATTACGTAAAAAATATTAAACTACTCCTTTTATATATTGGAATCTTTTCTACAATTAAATTTTAATCAATTAATTGTTTAACTCCTAACTATTCAACTTCAAATTATTACGTTATGTATTCATAAACTATTAATATATCTATATGAAATTCAATTGATTTTCTCATCTTTGTTATATATAGTAGGTTAAACTATTGCATTAGAATAATAGTATTTATTAATTAATTTTTTATATGAATATTATATTTATTATGACAAATACTATTTATATCTAATTTTTAGATTGACACAACACATGCATGCAAAGCACGTACACTAAACTAGAATGTGTTTTGTCTATAGTATCTCTGTACAGGTGACTTCCAGGTTATGGGAGGATTGTTCCTAGTTGTGTTGTATCTATATAGTATCAGCTCTGCTTTTGTTGTGATTAGATTGTTGGTTGAATCTCCTTGAGTTATTTTCTTCCCTCGTCAAGCTCCAGGAGGATACCCTTGGCATGGCTGGCACTTGAAGAACCATTTCTGGTTCTCCAAGAGAACCCCGTGGCCTCATCATCACATCATACTCAACAGCGAACGAAAGTACTCAAGAAAGGACAATCAATTTAAATAAATACTAGGTCTCTTTCAATAATAGTTTCCAACAAATAAGGATTGGAACATCAATAACAATCAATCAACTCTACTCAATGTCTATGAAGCCTCTACACTCATTTAGAAGGTTTCAAGACAAGTCTCGGGCTACCTCAGAAGAAATAAATATAACTACTAAACATAATCAAGAAAAAGGCTCCTCTGGATAGCAAGAAGGGCTCACCAACTCTGGAAACAAGAAACTAGACTTCAACGATGCGCTTGTTGAAGTCCTCTATAACCTATATCTGCATAATTAATTATGCAGGCCCAAAACGACGTTAGTACATGAAATATAATGGTATGTAAAATGGTTCAAGAAACAAGTAAATATCAGACACCAAATCAATCGGCTCGGCTCGGCTCGGCTCACAATCAACTCAACTCAATGAATATACAATTTTAAGAATAAAATCATGCTTTGAAAATAAACTTATTGTTATGCAACTCATTCAAATTATTTGATAGCATCATATGTGTTTCTCGAGAGTTTCTCTTAATCGACAACCGATCCAACCACCTTTAGTTTGGTGATGTAGAACGACGGCGATGTTTTTGTCATGCCCGTCCAATACTTGCCAAGGTAAGGACGGTCAACTCTCTCTTGGATCCACAATCAATGTTCATACTTTTGGAACATGAGTCGCCCAAATTAATAGCACAACTATCATATGCTGGCAACACAATTTATGGGTTAGAGTAGTTATTAACTCGCTCCCATATCGATGCTCAATACCCCCCCCCCCCTCAAGACTAAAATATTCTAATGTCAATCAACACGTTATAGTTTACTCTAAGAAATCATGCTTATCACAAAGACATGTAAGATTCTCAGTAGATATACATATAGACATGTAATCATACTCCTCATGCTCAGTCATGTCCAGGTTGCTCAACTCATACATTCAAAATCATGATCTCAATTCAGTCAATGTAACAAGGATTACATAAAATGTTACAAAATAGGGTTTATAAGATCAAAATGAACAAAGGCTCAAAATTCATATAGATTATATGCAACTCATAAGTTTATTTATAAATTTGCACAACAACTCATTCATAATTGAAAGTAACTCGAGGATTGGGATTATGGGATTTCACTATTCAATTCCTACACTCCAATTCGAATCATATAAATGAAAGGGTGTGTATATAAACTCAATACAACCTTTAGGTAGCCTTACATACATGGGATGAAGTTTGAAAGATAATTTGTATAGGTTACTACTCCAATCATTTGAATCTCGGGATTCTCTTCTCTTTTTCTTAGCCCTAGTTATTATTTTAATGTAATAGGGGCGCTTAGGAATGGGTTTAAAACTCTTTTTAAGTCAAAAATTGCATGTATGGGTCATGGGTTAAGTTTAGGATGGGTGGGAAAAAGTCTGGACTACCCCTCAATAAAATTGAAAATTTTATACTACAGTCAGGACTTGTTCCCTCCATGTAAAATTAACATCGAAAATATTTGGATCGACTTCTAATCCCATAGAAAATATTGAAATAACCACTAAGTGAATGTCCACGACAAGTCTGCGATTTTACTGGATGTAACATATTCTTCCCCTTGGGATTATTCATCCTCGAATGAAGAGTGACTATAGTTAGACTCACGGCACGAATAACACTTATGGACTCTAACAATCAAGCAATCCACAAATCATTCATGCAATCCAGAAGCCAAGTAATTGAGCAAATAAATAATCAAACAAATCAACAATCGGATTCTAGGACTCTATTGTTATTTAAAACTCATAATAGAAGGGGACTCAAAGAATAAGAATGAATCATTACCATAAATTTTGTCATCATCAGCAAGTAGGAACAAATACGGGTACCTAGCCTTCATATCCTCCTCATCTTCCAAGTAACATCCTCTACAAATTGATTTCTTTGCAATACCTTGACAGACACAATCTCTTTGGTTCTTAACTTGTGAACCTAAAAATCAAATATTTGAATGGGAATCTCTTCATAGCTCAAGTTGTCCTTCACTTCAATGCTTTCAACAGGCACAACCAACTGCGGGTCTCCCAAGCACTTCTTAAGTGTAGAAATGTGAAAGACTAGATGGATAGTCGCTAGCTCTTATGGTAGCTCCAATTCATAAGCTACATTACCCACTCTCTTCAAAATCTGATAAGGACCAATGTACCTCGGACTCAACTTTCCTTTCTTCCCAAATTGCATCACACCTTTCATGGGTGACACTTTCAAATACACCCAATCATCAACCTCACACTCTAAGTATTTTCTCCTAACATTAGTGTAGGATTTTTGTTGACTCTGTGTAGTCTTCAATCGCTCCTATATGATCTTCACTTTATCCATAGGTTGGTGAACCAAGTTAGGCCCAATTAATTTTTCCTCACTCACCTTGAACTAACCAATCGGTGACCTACACCTCCTCCCATAAAGTGCCTCATGTGGAGCCATCTGAATACTTGAATGGAAACTGTTATTATGGGTGAACTCAATCAGAAGCAAATAGTTATCCCAGTTAACTTTGAATTCATTGACGCATGCTCTCAATATATCCTCCAAAGTTTGAATAGTGTGCTCTGTCTGGCCATCAATCTGTGGGTGAAAGATAGTGTTAAGGTTCACCTTCAAACCGAAGTCCTTTTTAAAGGATCTCCAAAATTATGCAGTAAATTGAGCCCATATATCTTATATGAAAAACAAATTCAATCTAACAACCTCTCTTAATATAACCTGGCATAATTCTCAGCGGTGTCAATCATCTTTACTTCCAAAAAGTGCATAAATTTTGTCATCCTATCAATTATCACCCAAATTGAATCATGTTGTATGCAGGACCTTGATAAAGCCTGTGATGAAGTCCATGTTGATCATCTTCCATTTCTATTCTAGAATTTGAAAGTTCTAAGCTACTCCACATGGCCTTTGATGCCCAACCTTTACTTGTTGGAAATTCAGGCACATAGAAATAAACTTGGCAATGTCTCTTTTCATCCCTCTCCACCAATAGACTTTTCTCAAGTCATGGTACATCTTCGTTGATACAGTACAGATCAAATATTTAGAGTTGTGTGCTTTTTCCATGATCCTCTCACATATTCCATCAACACTTGGAACACACAACCTGTCTTGATATACCAATACTCCATATCCCTCTTTGGCGAAAGCCATCACCTTCTATTTATGTACATCTTCCTTCAATTTCAGTAAAATAGGATCTCAGTCTTTCTTCTCCTTCATCTCCACTACCATAGATGATGCAGACCCATTATGCCTAAGAAATCCACCTTCACCCAATTCATTCAGTTGAACTCTCAATCATGCTAGTCTGTTAACTTTTTAGCTAGCTCTATTTTCTCCTCCACGACATGGAGGTACTTCTCATGGATAACCTTCTAAGAGCATCAGCAACTACGTTAGCTTTACCTAGATGATAGAGGATGCTCATGTCATAATCCTTGAGCAATTCAAGATATCACCTCAGCCTTAAATTAAGCTCCTTTTGGGTAAACACATATTGCAGGCTTTTATAGTCTGTGAAGACATCAATGTGTGCTCCATATAAATAGTGGCACCAAATCTTGAGAGGAAACACCACTACTGCCAACTCAAGATTAATTCCTCTCATGAACCTTAAGTTGTCTTGAAGTATAAGTTATCACTTCTCCCCTCTGCATCAACATATATCCTAATCTGACTCTAGATGCATCACGACATATTATGAAATCCTTTGTTCCATCAGACAAGGTCAACATTGGTGTAGTAATCAACCTTGTCTTCAACTCTTTAAAACTCTTTTTACGTTCATCAGACCATTGAAAATTGACTTTTTTTGAGTCAGTCTTGTCAATGGTGAGGACAGGGATGAAAATATTTTAACAAATCTGCGGTAGTAGCCTACCTACCCCAAGAAACTTCTTATGTTAGTAAGAGAGGTTGGTCTGGGTCATTTCTTAACCATCTCAATCTTTTAGGTGTCTACTTGAATACCATCGCCCAAGACTATATGGCCTAGAAAAGCCACATACTTGAGCCAAAATTAACACTTCAAAAATTTTGCATCTAACTCATTTTCCTTGATAGTCTGCAAAGTGATTCTAAGATGATTTACATGTTCCTCATCATCTCTAAATGTATCAAAATATCATCAATAAACACAATCACAAATATGTCAAGGTACTGTCTGAATACTCTGTTCATCAAGTCATGAAGGTTGCAGGAGCATTTGTCAACCCAAAAGACATCACTAAAAACGTGAAGTGACCATATCAAGTTTAAAAAGCCGTCTTTGGGATATCAAACACCAAATAAAAGTGAGTGTTCTTATTAAACATTTCTCTCCAAGCATGTAATTCTCTTATCCCCAACCTTTTTGCATATGGAACATTTGTTCTTTTTTATGAAAATGAGTTTTTGATACTTAGCCGCCTCTTCTTTACTTTTATTCCAACCTTTCCCGGTACAACATATGAAGGAAGGATTTTCCTTTCTAAAATCTCCCTAGGAACTTCTCAAAATTCTTCGGATGACACGGGTTTAATTTCCTCCATGTATGCAAAAAGATATGTCTCTACCTTATAATATTGAGAAGAATACTCATAAATACGCCTTTCATAATCTTTACCATATTGACATCGGAGCGCCATCATCGCATGTGGACAAGGTATTTTATCAAGATCAAAGACTCCGCAAGTACAAGATTTACAATGAAGATCAACCGTTGCAACTGCATCATGACTGGAGACTACATATCTATAATTGACAATTTGATGAACCAATAGCTTGTTCCCTAAATTAATATTTTTTGCAATGACCTCCTCTATCGAAGGGACCAAGATGGTTGATGCATTGATGAACTCCATCTGTCTTTGGTAAACAATTTCACCAAACTTCTTGTTTATTTCATCAAATAAAGAAGGAATGAAAAATTCTCTTTCAACAACAAAAAGTACATTAATCGACTCAGCGATGTTTGATGTCATAATACTAAACCTGCAAATATTGCAGCAGATATTATAGAAATTAATAACTAATATTTTTAAAATAGAAATTACTGCAGCAGATATTAAAGATGTTACAGCAGATGCAACAGTTACTGCGACAGAGGCATCAACTTCAGTAGTAGTTAATGGAACAAATGCAACAATTAATAACACATATCTATTTCTCAAAAAAACACCCTGATCCATCTGTAAAATCTAATTTGTTCAAGATATGTGGCAACCCCTGGAACCATATTTCTAATTTGATTGAAGTGGTCATTAAACTCACTTGCGTTGTATGCTTGTGCGGCCTTATAAAAGTGATAGATGAATCTTCCATTGTGAAAATTGATTTTAATATTTTCACCAAGGTGCCACATGCAACAATCATAATGAGCAGAAGGGTAGACAATTGAAACTATTTTTTTATGCTTGGATGACGATCCGAAATTATGCACAATTTTGGACTATTATCTACAAAATTGCTCATTTGCTCAAAAAAATATCGATAAAGGCATCACACTCAGAGTCAATAACACAAAATGCAATCGAAAAAATATGTTTCTCAAAATCCTATGTAACAGCAGACAACTAAACTCCACCATACTTTCCTTATAAAAATGTTCCATCGAAGGCTACGACTTTTCTCATATGCCTAAATCCAAGAATTCAAGCTCCCATGGCCACCAAAAAATACTTAAACTTACTATTTTCATTGAGCTCCAATGTCGTTGTATTCTCCGAATTTACAGTGCTAAACATATAAAGATATGTGTCAAACACTGCATATCCATGCTCATGTGTTCCCCTTATCAATGATTTCGCAATTTCACTTTCCTTCCAAAAATTTCAATGACTGATCTTGCATCCCAATTCAACACAAAGTAAGGCTCTCATATCTTTTGTGGATGACTCTCTACCCTCGGAATACTTATCATTGAACTATGCACCGATTACTTTGGCCGTAGCATGTGTATTATGGCTCGTCAGATGTTGAGAACTACAAGTGTATAACTTTTCATACTTTCTAATGTAAAATAATCTATCACAACTTTTAAGCTTCACAACTCGCAGCCACCACTTGCACTCATCATGTACACACATGACACAATATACAAGGCGCGACTTTATCACCTTTTTTACTCTAAAGGTTTTCTTCAAACAAGTCATTTTCACTGCAATATCTAAATCTTGCTTATTCTTAAATGTCATACCATTATAAAAAATTATTTCATCATGTTGAACATGATGCGACTGTGTTGATTATTGTGTATTTGTTGATGTGTTGCTAGCAACTTCTGGAGTTGACATTTTCTCACCTCCACTTGCTCTATCTGGAATATCCGTATCCATCACATCACATTCGTCATTCAACATTTATTGATTTTGAAATGTATTTTGGTTCTCTACCAACCTTTCAACCATGTATACCCGTAGAATGAGTTTTTCTTCATCTTCCAAATAAATCTGTAAACTCACTTGATTTTTCATTCTAAATGGAGTCACTCTCTATTTTTCGCCATAAGAATGCATGTAAGTGATGACAATATCTTTCGACTCACATTTTAATTCATAACTGACAATAATTTGATTCACAAAATCCTCATACGCGATGTCTCGATTCACAATCATCGGTATCGTCTCGATCATTCTTTTTCCTTTCCAACGCCAAATAAAACGATTGTTGGACTCAACTCATTCACCATGATAATTAACTCCTACTATTATTTTGTCTCCCATTGATGATGTTAAAGATACCTAAATAAATTATAATTTAAAGCACAACATGAGAAAACTGTACAGAAAATATAACAACTGTTGTATTTAATTCAACAGCTATTTCATCAGTTGAAACATTAGATGCAACAAGTATTGTAGTACATTCAGAAGTGACTGAAAATTGTTGCAAAAAGTGGTGAACCAGTTGCTAAAAAAATATTTTTGCTATTATTCTATATCTTTCAGCAATTGCTGAATCTATTTCAACATCTGATACATCCACTACAAGAAAATTGGTCTTTAACGAGGGGAAATTCAGTCGCTAAAAGTATAAATCCGGTCGTTATTGACTAATAATGATGGGTAAAATCCCGTCATCACTGGTCGTTAAAAGCTCCGCCGTTAAAAGTTTAAAGACCGGATTAAATCCGATCGTTAAAAAAGCTTTAACGACGACACAAATCCGGTCGTTATACCTCTTATCAGCAACCAATTTTTTGTTTCACTAATTGATATTCTAGTTATTAAAAAAAAAGGGCAAACCCGGTGCACTTTCGAGGAAGGGCCCAGACCACAAAGATCTATTGTACGTAGTCTTACCTTGCATTTCTACTTGAGGATGTTACCAAGGTTTAAACCCGTGACCTTCTGGTCACATAGCAACAACTTTACCAATTACTCCAAGGCTCCCTTTAGTTCTAGTTATTAAAACTTTAATTATAACCACAAATCAGATCAACAAAAGTGCATATATATTCACACACATATATAAAAATACGTGCATATATGAAACACACACAAATTGATTATATTCATATAAAATTTCATAGTTGATTAAAAAAAAAATATTGCGTAACGTTACAAAAATATAGACATACAAATAGTATGATATTATATTTTTTCAACTCTTAGTAAAAGAAAAATTAAAATAGAAGTAATAATATTTTTTTGACCTACTTCATCTTGCATCTATAAAAAAAGTCAAGTAAAGATGAATAAATTGTCTCTCACAATAAAAACAAATGTAAAAACTATATCAAGAAAAATATTTAAGTTAAAAAAAATTGTAACTAAATTCTTTTATAATATTTCAAAATTTTATATAATTGACTGTAATAAGAATGATGGATAGAGTTAGTAGAAAATAATACATTAATATTTTTTTCTTTTTATTAAATTTATTTATGAAATAAGAAAAATTATAAAAGATAGAGGACTCTTATGAGAATGATGAAATGATTAACAAAACGTCATTTGTTATAATTATAACATGATTTGGTCTGATCTCTTTGCAATCATATTAATTAAAATATATTTTTACACTAACTAATATGTTTTAACGGTGGGACGCTATGCTTTTTAAAGATCAAATTTATCCTCTCGTTAATATTGGATTAAAATTTGTCTTTAATGATCGGAAAAAATTGATCATTATAAGTGTATTTATAATGACCGAAAAAAAATTTGGTCACTTTAAGTGTATTTATAACTACTGGGAAAAATTTGGTCACTATAAGTGTATTTATAACAACTGGAAAAAAATTTGGTCACTATAAGTATATTTATAACGACCGAAAAAAATTTGGTCACTATAAGTATATTTATAACGATCGGAAAAAAATTTGGTCACTATAAGTGTATTTATAACGACCAAAAAAAAATGGTCACTATAAGTGTATTTATAACGACCTGATTCATTTCCTTTCGTTAAGAAAGTCGTTAAAAGTTTTTTTTCTTGTAGTGATCGTTACTGAAAATAGCTCAGCAATAAAGAATTGCAACAATGGCAGAAACAACAATAAAAACACAAAACTCATTAAATAACATCACATTCACTTTTATCAGTCATAATAATGATTAAAAGTTACCTTTCAAAGCTATACGAACAAATGCCCGAAAAATTGATTTTGTCGTTGGGAAATTTTTCAAAATAGAAGAATTAAGTTTTTTTTATTTGTGGGTTGAAGTGTAAAAAAAATAACTTGGAGACTTATTTGAAAATGGTCAAATATTATTACCATTTAATTATAAATTTGTCACCTACACTTAATTTTTAAAATTTGAGTCACTTTTTTTAATAAATTTTGAAACATTTTTGTCACTCTTAATTCAATAACCGGAGTAAGAATATGAAGAAAGAAGAAAAAGGAAAAAAAGGGTGGTTCGGAAGAATTTAAAGAAGGTGAACCGGTGAATCGCAGTGGTGGGTCTTAAATTATAAAGTTTAAAAAATAGTTTCTCACAATGATAGTTCTAACTCATTTAGTATAAAAAATTTGGTTTCACTTATTTTTAGAATTTAGAAAATACCAGTAAATTTTATTTTATTTTGAAAGGAAAAGGTTAATATTATTTTTTAATATTTGTGATCAATTTTGGGTGGTATAATTGTGGTCATTTAGCATTATCCATAATAATATTCTGTTTGTTTTATTTTATGTGCACTCTACAATTTGGCACGTTATTTTTTAAAAAATAAAAACTTTTAAAATTTATAATTTAAAATAATTCTTAGATATTTGTGTGACTGAAAATCATTTCAAGTAAAAAAATAATTTTAAAATTAAATTGTTTCCACAATATTTTTTGGGTAATAGACAATTCAGCGTATGTCTCCATCACGGCATCACCCTCCTCATCTATAAATACCTTCCATTTTACCACTTGTTTCTCATCACATAATTTCACTACTACATTAAAATGAGGCTTTATGAATTCATCACTGTTTCTTTAGTATTTTCTGTCCTTTTGGTGAGTGGCTCCGCAGAGCAATATGGTTCCCACAGTCCTGAAGGGTCATGTGGTTCCTTAGCAGATGGTGCACCTTGTCCCTCTGGACTCTGTTGCAGCAAGTGGGGGTGGTGTGGTGATACTGATGCCTATTGTGCTCCCGAGAATTGCGCGAGCCAGTGTCCCGAAGAACCCAGTCCTCCACCTGGTGCATGTGGTCCCGGAGCAGGAGGTGCGACTTGTCCCTCGGGATTATGTTGCAGCAAGTGGGGGTGGTGTGGTAATACTTATGCCTATTGTGGTCCCCCGAATTGCGAGAGCCAGTGTCCTGAGGCCCCCAGTCCCAATCCCCCACCCACTCCCAGTCCCCCGCCCAGTCCTAGTCCCCCACCTAGTCCCGGTTCCCCACCCGGGCCTGCAGAGGACGTCAGCAGCGTCATCTCAAATTCCGTGTATGATGAGATGCTTATGCATCGCAACGACATTGCCTGTGAAGGAAAGGGCAATTTCTATAGTTACGATGCATTCATCACTGCTGCACGCTCTTTTCCTGGCTTCGGCACCACTGGTGATATCACTGCTCGTAAAAGGGAACTTGCGGCTTTCTTTGCCCAAACCTCCCATGAAACTACCGGTATGTCCATTTAAAGTTGATGGATTCAGCATTTTTTATTAAATAATATTAGTATAATTTCATATTGGTTGAAATTTAATTGATATATAGGAGGATGGGCTGACGCACCAGATGGACCATTCGCTTGGGGTTACTGTTTCATTAGAGAATTAGGTAACCCGGGTGATTACTGCCAACCAAATAATCAATGGCCTTGTGCTCCTGGACAGAAATATTTTGGAAGAGGCCCCATCCAAATTTCATAGTAAGTTAGCGTAATTTTTGCTGATAAGTAAAACAAAACACAATGAAGGGGAATTATTTGTCACGAATTTGTAGAGTCTAATTATGCTTATTTTGACATTAATAAATACAGCAACTACAACTATGGACCATGTGGAGAAGAGCTCGGAGTGGACCTTTTAAACAATCCTGATTTAGTAGCCACAGACTCAGTCATCTCATTCAAATCAGCTATTTGGTTCTGGATGACCCCTCAACCACCAAAACCTTCTTGCCACGATGTAATTATCGGAAGATGGGAACCATCTGACGCTGATTTAGCGGCCAATCGCCTCCCTGGATACGGCGTCATCACAAATATCATCAATGGTGGCTTGGAATGTGGTCATGGCAATGACAGCAGGGTCCTGAATCGGATTGGGTTTTACATAAGGTATTGCGAAATTCTTGGAGTTAGTCCTGGTGACAATCTTGATTGTGGCTACCAAGGGTCATTTGGATACGGACTCTTAGTCGATACGATGTAAGGACTTCATTATCTAAGGCCCCAGCTATAAATAAATTTGCCTATCTACGTAATTGTGTGAAATATGATTGTAATCTGTTGGGACCACGAATTGTGTAATCGTTTGTTTTTATAATAAATGGACTATTGTCCACGGTAGTGGACGGTTCTTCTTCTAATGATGTGATTGGTCATGTTAATGAGTGTGCTATTCGATAATGTCTGTCTAGCAGACTCCGTGCTAAACCTAGTGAACATTCAAATGTTTGTCCAACATTCATTTGTGAAGGTACTGCAGCTGGCCAGTTAACGATCAAGCCATTTCATTATTTAGGAAAGCATTTTAACTTATAATTTAACCTTATTATAATAGGATAGTAAACATTATCTACAGATTATTAATAAGTATTATTGAAAGAGGAAGCTGCCATTATCGGTTAAATAATCTGATTGTACAAATATTTTCTACATGGTTAATTCACACCACAACCTCCAGCTGTTTTCTAATGGTGTTTGTCAGTAAAGAACTTTTGAATTGAAAATTGGTGCTATAATGGTGGCTAGAAGGTGAAGCTACAATGGTGATTGAAGGTAGAAATGACGATATATTGGATAGATTTAGATGTGACAACTGAAGAGGTGAATTAGGTCCTACATATATGTCAATATTATTTGACATGTTTTACATGTTAATGAATAATGATTGAGAAAAAGATATCCCAAGAACATGCCAAATCAAGTGATGGGACCAGTACATATACTAGTTTTCATCGACTTAAGTATCCTTCCAGTTTCCCGTTTAGCACTCGAGTCATTTAATAAACGGATTGCAGGAAGATGCACGTATCTCAATAAGCCTCAGATTTTCCTTTCAAAAGTTTCCAACTTTGTAAATAAAATCGATGTGCATGTTTTGTAACCTCATTTGGTAACCTAACTTGTACAACTAATTTTGTGTTTCCTTGAATTATCATCTATCTTCATGTACACTCCACAATACTAAAGTAGCTGTGAGAATATAGTTTGATTTCAGAGTGTTGGTGTAATATACCACAAATACAATAAATTATAATTAATTATCGATCATTTGGGCTGAGGGGTGGATATCTCACTCTGTTTAATAAGATTCAAGCTCACAATGTCATAATCTACACCTATCTTGCAGTATATATCTTGATTTGTCCTCTTCAAAAAACAACAGCCAACAAGGTTGTATGACTCACAACTTCAGATTAGTTAAAAAGTCTAAAGCTCCACGAAAAGAACATTTTCCTTCAACATATATAGTTATTCTCTTTTGTATAATGAATTAGTTGAAAACTTAGAATATTTCCTTTTTCTCAACTCTCTTTTTCACTATAATACACACTAGAATATTTATCCATACTTCTCATTTTTCTTTCATCCACTTCACAAAAGATGAAAACATGTAGGTAAGAAATTTTTCCTTGTTTTTAATATGAATAAAGTGGATAATAATGCAGGTAAATGAATAGAGGATCATGTCTTGAAGGTTATATGAGTTACAAGGCATAATGGGGTAAATTAATGGGCAAATAAGTTAAAAGAACTAATACTCATCCTTAATCACAATTGAAAAGCATTATTATATGCACTTACTATTTTATTTTAATAATAAAATACATATACATCAATGTCACTTACTCCCTCCGTCCAACTTTACTTGGCCTCTTTTGACTTGGCACAGGGATTAAGAAGTAATAAATGATAGGGATAATTTTACCAAATCACCCTTTGAATATAATTAATACAATGTATTGAAAAATGTAATAGGGAAA
>JBCEWC010005648.1:0-24551 GCA_038996855.1 Solanum aculeatissimum
TCCGATGATTCCTCATCTTGGTATTCTTCTTGAGTTATTATTCTTATATCTCTCTCAGTCATCTATTTCTATAGTATCTAATTCTGCTTCATCATTTATTTCATTTTCTGAAAATTCATATATACTTCGAATCTTAAGATTGAAATGAGGGATTTAATGAAGTTTTAGAGAGGACTTTGAAAGGTATTTATAAGTTCTAGGGCTAAAAATGGTTGAAGAATGAGGTATCTCCATCTATATTGGCATTGGGTAATTACCCAATTGCCCATAGGTGAAAACAAAAAATTAAGGACTTTTTGAACTAAAGCACGACAAGTCCACGACATGGACTTATTACAAAGTAGTATATTTTTGCACAAAGTTCAATCTTTCTTCCTCATTTTGGCCCAAGAATGAATGTAGGTCATTTTTGCACTAATAAGAGACAAGTCTGCGACGCGGACTGATGGCACACGTTTCTGGATAAGCCCCGAATCACCCAAAAAATTATTTTTTATTACGAGTCATCTAAAAATCGAAGACCAACTATTTCCTATACAATTATTCCCCCTGAAACTGAATGCGAAGTTTAATTTGCAAAATCACGCACAAATTTTGTGATATTCAAGAAATACGCTATAGAGCATTTTTTTCGAAGCACGTGACAGATATTACAATATCTCCCCCTTGATAACATTCATCCCCGAATGTAAAAAGAAATGCATTTAAGAGGAACGATTAGACAACTTTCAGCCCAATATGAATACAATCAATGCACTTAAACATTATTCTCAAAAGTTTTAAGCATATACATCAAAAATTACAAAAACTTGTTACCATGAACATGTATGCATGCAAAAAAGATATATGGGTTGAAGTTCAAGACTTGACATCATAGATAGTATTTAATTTGTTACCTTAGGATTGAATAGCGTGGAGGAGGTACGGATATTTCTTCTTCATGTTTGCTTTGGATTCCCAAGTGGCACTTTTGACTTGTTGATTCCTCCGAAGGACTTTGACAGATGCCACATCTTTGTTTCTCAACCTCTTCACTTGCCTATCTAATATTTCCACTGGGACATCCTAATAGGTCAAGTTATCTTCTACAACACCTACAAATTCCAAAGGAATTATAGAACTTGGGTCACCTACACATGTCCTCAACATAGACACATAGAAGACCGGATGAACCATACTCATCTTCATAGGAAACTCCAACTCATAGGAAACCTTACTAACTTTTCTCAAAATTTTATAAGGCCCTACAAACCTTGGGCTCACCTTTCCCTTCTTACCAAACCGGACCACACCTTTCATGGGTGAGACCTTCAAATAAACTCAATCATCAACATTAAATTCAAGATCCCTCCTCCTCACATTGGAGTAGGACTTTTGCCTACTTTAAGCCATCTTCAATCTCTCCCTTATCAAACTCACCTTTTCCAAAGCCTCCATGACCAAATCAAAGCCTAATAAATCCATTTCCCCCATATCAAACCAACCAATCGGGGAACTACAATGTCTACCATATAAAGCTTCAAAGGGAGCCCTTTCAATCCTAGAGTGATAGCTATTGTTGTAAGCAACAGATGTTCATCCCAACTTCCCTTAAACTCCAAAATAAAATCCCTAAGCATATCCTCAAGAGTTTGAATGGTCCCCTTAGCTTGGCCATCTATTTGAGGATGAAAGGTCGTGCTAAGCTTAACTTTGGTACCAAGACCCTTTTGGAAGGATCTCCAAAAATGGGAAGTGAATTAAGCACCACGATCTGAAATAATAGACAATGGTATCCCATGTAATCTAACTAACTCATGAATGTATAGCTTGGCATAATCTTTGGCACCGTAAATTATCTTAACTGGTAGGAAGTGCGTTGATGTTTTCATTCTATCAACAATAACCCAAATAGAATAGAAGTATTTTCTATTCCTTGGTAAACCAAACACAAAAATCCATGTTGATCTCTTACCACTTCCAAGTAGAAATATCTATGTCCTAGGCTAGGCCACCCAACATTTGATGTTCAGCTTTGACTTATTAGTAATTGTGGCAACCAGCTACAAACTTGGCAATATCTCTTTTCACACCATCCCACCAATATACTTCCCTCAAATCTCTATACCATTTTGTAGATATGGGGTTAATAGAGTAGGATGAATTATGTGCCTCTCTCAAAATCATGCCCCTCAATTTATCAACATTAGGCACACACAACCTACCTTGGAACGACACCATCTCCCTCTTGGAAAAAAACCTCCACCTTACCATCCTTCACCAAAGTTTTTAATTCTAGCAAAGTGGGGTCAAGATCTTGTTTGGATTTGAACTCTTCAATCAAAGAAGATTTGGAACCATCAACAACCACCACACCTCTATTTTCAACCTCATCTAACCTAACACCCAACCTAGCTAACCAATGAAATTCTTTGGCCAATTCCTTCTTTCTATCGACAATATGTACTCTCCATAGACACTCTACTTAAAGTGTTAGCCACAACATTAGCTTTACAGGGATGATAATGCATACTCATATCATAGTCCTTGAGGAGGTCCATCCACCTTATTTGCCTCAAATTAAGATCCTTTTATGTGAACACATATAGGAGACTAGTTGTCGGTGAACATATCCGCATGAACCCCATATAAATAATGATGTCATATTTTCAAACCAAACACCACGGCTGCTAATTCAAGATCATGGGTGGGGTGATTACGCTAATGCACTTTTAGTTGCCTAGAAGCATAGGTTATGACTTTGCCACTTTGTATTAGTACACACCCCAAATAAACACTTGAAGCATCACAATAAACCACAAACCCTTCTAACCCTTCCAGTAGAGCCAAAATAGGAACGGATGTAAGCTTGTGTTTTAAAGTTTGAAAACTCTTTTCACATTCATCGGTCCAAACAAAATTTTCCTTCTTTTAGTCAATTTTGTCAAAAGAGAAGCAATGGAAGAGAAATCGTTCACAAACCTCCAGTAGTAACCTGATAAGCCTAAGAAACTCCTAATATATATTGGAGTCAAGGGCCTAGGACAATTTCTTATCACTTTCATCTTCTTAGAATCCACTTTAATTCCATCACCCGATACCACATGCCCTAGGAATGCAACTTCTTTCAAACAAAATTCACATTTATCAAAGTTAGCAAACAACCTCTCATCCCTCAAAGTTTTCAACACTACCCTCAAATGATTAGCATGCTCTTCTTCACTTTGGGAGTAAGCCAAAATGCCATCAATGAATACAACCACAACCATATCAAGGTAGGGATTAAATACCCTATTCATAAGATCCATAAATATTGTCGATGTATTCGTTAAGCCAAATGACATCACAACAAATTCAAAGTGCCCATATCTAGTCTGAAAAGCCATCTTGGGAATATCACGCTCCCTCACCCTTATTTGATGGTATCTAGAATAGAGATCAATCCTAGAAAAATGACTAGCCTCTAGTAGATGGTCAAATAGGTCATCTATCCTTGGCAAAGGATACTTGTTCTTGATGGTGACCTTATTGAGTTGTTGATAATCGATGCACAGTCTAAGAGAGTCATCTTTCTTTCTTACAAATAACGCAGGTACACCCCAAGGTCACTAACTAGGCCTTATGAAACCCTTCTCTAATAAATCTTTCAATTGGTCCTTCAACTCCTTTAACTCTGTTGGGGCCATACGGTAAGGGGGAATGAAAATAGGTTGTGTATTCGGGCCTTAAGATAAGAAATAAACCAACCTTTAACCACCGAATTATGACTTTCCCATTCAAAGATGGGCTCATAAGAAAATTGGAACTAAACCTTGCAGTTTCTACAACAATTAGAAGCACGGTATGTATGTAACCAATCCATCCCAAAAATAATATCAAAATCCACCATGAAAAGTTCAACAAAATCACAGGCATGACTCTATGCAATATGGACACGGGATAATCCCTATAGACCCTTCTAGAAATAATGGACTCACCAACAGGGATAGACACCTCAAAGAGTTCCCACAATAACTCGGGACATACATGAAGCTTATTATCAACAAAAGGAGTAATTAAAGAAAGAGTGGCACCCAGATCCAATAAATCATACACATCAAAATTTAAAACCTTTAACATACCGGTAACAACAGTGGGCACCCCATCCACTCCTTTCCTCCTTTGAAGAGCAGAAAATTGGTTGTCATGGAGAATCCCCCCCCCCCCCCTTGTTGGCCTCCTTGTACCCTTTGATCAATATGAGCACCTTGCCCTTGAGGACGACCATCTTTACTCTTATTTTGAGCATGTGGACAATCAACAATGTTGTAGCCCATATTGCCATACCCAAAGCATGCACATGTATTCCTCCAACATGTCCCACCATGATTTCTCCTATATTTTGAGCACCTAGGATGAGTCACTCCGCCATTTCCACCTTGAACCTTAGGGTTAGGCACCCTATCACTAGCAAATCTTTGGTTTTGAGAATTGGAGGACCCTTGGCCTTGAAATTGTTGGCCTTGTTGAAAATAACCACCCTTAGCACCTTGAAAACCACCATTGTACTGAGCCCTCTTGGACTCCCCACTCCTTCTTTTTCTAAGCTTCTCCCCTTCAAGTTGTTCGGCATAATTCATGAGTTAATACAAGTCCATATCACCCACAAGAATATATTATGAAGAAGTGAACCATTTCCTAAAACACCTCATAGCCTCCTATTCATAGTTGTGGTGCATTTCACAACTATGAATAAGACTCTACTTGATTCAGTGTGTTGGATCTTCGAGGACCATTTACAAACCTAGTGCTCTGATATCAAGCTTGTCATAACCCAATCTTAGGGCCTAGATGTGACACGATGAATGGGTATCACTAAGGAATCCCAGACAAGCCTCTTAACGTACCACTTAAACATCTTTGGTTGTGAAAGCATAATTAAGAAGGAAACAAGTAACAAATAATTTTAGGGGAAAGGGGACTTTAGAGTCAAGCTATAAAGATATTTTAGGGAAGAGGATTTGCATGAATCACACAACAAATAAAGTCTAAGGGACGGGTAAGTATGACTCATGCTATGGGAATGTTACCAGGACTTGGGACTTCCATCTCATCAATAAACATACAACAAGCATAGAAAGGGATAACGGGACCACGGGAAGTCTTCCATAATTACATAAACATGACAAGAGTCGAGCTCAAACATACATTTCCATATCCAATAACACCTATAATACGAATGGAACGGGATCCAAGACATCTCCCAAGCTCACCCTAAAAAGATAAGTATCCAAAAATATACAAGTCTAAACAAAGCATAAAAGTAAAGTGGATATTATCTCCAGAGTGGAGGACTTGCCAATAGTAATCTTCAAATAATTTGGCTAGCCACGTGGAGGAGGAGGATAAATAGGACCTCCAGCTTTGGTCCCTACATGGTTAGATCATGTAGGAAAAGGAAATATCCATTAGTAGTTGGAATATACTAAGTATGTGGGGTGCAATGCAACAAGGGAACATAGTCTGCATTTAAACAATATGCATATTCATAGTTAATGGATACAAGCTCAATATGACATGAATGATCATTGCTTTAGCCAAAACGTACATGAGGAATAAATAAACCATGTGACATATCATACATAGGTGGGAAAGGACCATAACCGACAAATAAGACTAAGTGAGCTACTATTTGGAATCCCAATGTTCACTCTAAATTAAAAAAAGAGTGGTTTACTTTGCCAAAGTAAACCATCCATTCACCTAACGATATAAACTTTTTGGAGAGTGTTATCAATTATCCATACCTTACTGCATGGCCTTTTTAGAAAGTGTCAAAAGATATCCTTACCTTATGGCATGGCCTTTTTGGTAGGTGTCACAAGATAGGTTTACCTTACGACATAGCCTTTTGGTATGTATTAAGATATGTCCTTACCTTACGATATAATCTTTTTTGTAGGAGCTATAATATATTCTACCTAATGATATGACCTTTTCTATAGATATCACACAATACCCTATGGTGGCACATAGTTATTGGACCATGGCTACCAACCAAGGCCTGCTCAGTGGTAGGTCAACAATCCCACGAAATACACAATTCATATCCATAATCATATTTTACATAATTTCATAACTCATGGTAGCATCATAAGAGTAGCTCATCAAACCATCACATTATAATATCAAAGGAAGGGCTTCTTATCATTTATAAAATTTGTGACATTCGCATGAGCTCATAGCATGCATAATAGACCTTCAACATTTACAATATTCATAATTCATATGTCTTGTCCTAAGGTCTTTATCAATTTAAGATACTTGTCACATAACCTTGATCAAAACATGGTGGGTATGCTTATAATCTCAAAGTCATGCAATTAAAAAGTGTAGGACATGAGAGGAGTAAAGATCAATTTATTTTAAAGTCATTCAAATCAACCCACCAATACTGTAGTAAAAACCCTAATTTGGGTACCATGATATTCATCTTGAAAATTCACAATTTTTCAAAGTTTCCATAGTTCACATCACACATAGCTTCAATGGGTACAAATCAAATCATGGAATAGGCTTTCAATAGATGTTCATGCATAGTAAATCAATACTCGAAGAATCCAAAATCAATTCATGTGTATAATGCATAATAAAGTTTACCCATAAGGTAATAAATCTTAAAATCAAAAAATTTGAGAAGAAGTGAGAGATTGGCTTCATGGGTGGGAGAACCCCCTTGAATGAAGCCCACATACCGTTAACTTGAGACTTTCTTGAAGGAAAAATAGAGGAAGACTTGGGGCTTCACTCGAGCTCTTGGAATCCAAAGTAGTTCCTGGAATCTTGAGATTGAAATAAGGAATTTAATGAAGTTTTAGAGAGGACTTTGAGAGGTTTTGTGAGTTCTAGGGCTAAAAATGGCTGGAGAATGAGGTATCCCTGCCTATATAGGCATTGGGTTATTACCTAATTGCCCTTAAGTGAAAATAGAAAATTAAGGAACTTTTTTAACTAAAGTGAGACAAGTTCGCGACGCAGATTTGTTATGGAGTAGTGTATTTTCACACGAAGTTTAATCTTTCTTCCTCTTTTTTGCCCAAGAATGAATGTAGGCCATTTTGGCACTAGGTGGCGTCAAGTTGGCGACGTGGACTGGTCACACATTTTTCTAGATAAGCCTCGAATCACTTGAAAAATATTGTTTTGCGATGGGTCATCTAAAAATCAAAGACCACCCCTTTCCTACATAAATTTGATCCCCTAAAACTGAATATAAAGTTAGATTTGTGAAATCACACATGAATTTTGAGATATTCAAGAAATATGCTATAGAGAATTTTTCTAAGGTGCGTGAGAGATGTTACAGACCATCAATTTTCTTCATGTATTGGATGACATTGAACACCATCTCATCGTTACCCAATCTGAACTTGAGTTGGCCCAACTTCATATCCACCAGTGCTCGCCCAATGGCTAAAAAAGGTCTTCCCAAGATGATTGGGACTTTAAAGTCAACTTTGCAATCTAGGATCACCAAGTCTGCAGGGAAGATGAATTTTTCCACTTTGATGAGAATGTCATAAAGTATCCCCACATGCCTCTCCACTGTTTTGTCAACCATCAACAATCAGATGCTTGTCGGAGTAAGGTCTCTCGAGCCTAGCTTCTTGAATATTGCAAGAGGTATTAGATTGATATTGGTGCCTAAATCGCATAATGCCTTTGAAAATTCTATATCTCTAATGGTGCAGGGTATGGTCAATGCTCCGAGGTCCTCTTTATTTTGCACCAAGGACTTTGTTGTGATAGCACTACAATGTTGAAGATCTTTGGACAACACTTGGCTCACTATCCTCTTTTTGGTCACCAGGTCTTTCATGAATTTAACATACCCGGGCATCTTCTGCAATGCCTCTATGAAAGGGATGTTGATGGTAAGTTGCTTCAACATGGAGGTGAAGTGCTAAAACTTACCTTCCTCCTCCTTCTTTTTGAGTCTTTAAGGGAAAGAAAGGGGAGGTCTAGTTATGAGTTTCAACTTCTGTGCCGCCACTACCTCTTTGCTCCCCCCCTTCGTTAGTGCTAGCATCTCCAGTCTTTATATCCTTGCTATCAACTATGTCCTCATGAACCTCATCCTCATCAATTGGCATCGGTGCATCAATGGTTTGCTTTCCACCATGTGTCATCACTACCATACACTACCCCTCATTCTTTGGATTTTGCACTGTGTTATTGGGCAATGCACCTTTATGGTGTTGATTCAACTGAGTCGAGATCTGACCAAAATGTTGCCCCAGCTTCTTGATAGCAACAAAATAAGACTCGATCTTCTGATTAATGTTGGAAATGTCAGATTTCATCTCCTTCAGCGTCTCATCCTGAGAGTCAGCCTTCTTTAACAGTTGGTCAAACATCTCCTCAATATGTGAGCTCCTAGCCCCAGAGTCACAATTGTGTAGTGAAATATATGCTCCACTCCTGTAACCATCTTTGCAACCCTAATCAGCATGTCTATCCTGGCCCATGTTCCTGTCATAGTATCCACCTCAGTTATTGTCTCTGAAAGTGCCATCTCTGTTGAAGTTCTAACCTTGGTTTCTTTGACCTTAGCGCCAATAGTCCTAATTAGACCCTTGGGCTTTGGTCTGGAAACCCCCCGTCTGATCAGTGACAACGCAAGTGTCCTTCTCATAGTAAGGCTCCTCGTACATGGGTGCTCGTGGAGACTGATGATTGACTACATTCACATATTTCTCATTTTGCTTCATCAACAGGCCTATATTAGTACTAATCTGATCCATCTCTTGCATCACATCCTCATTTATCTGTGACTATGCTAAATTAATGCTAAATGAGAAAGAACTTTAGTCATCGACCTATCTCTGGTCTCCATGCATGGTTTGTCTTGACCACTCTCTCCAACCGCTAAGCTATAATTGGAAATGGACAATCTAAAAATAAGCCTCCCATGATAGTTTCAGCCACAGCTTGGGCATTTTCATCTAAGGATTGATATAAGATTTCCACCAGAGTATCACCACAATCTTGTGGTCAGGGACACTCCTCAACAACTTTGTGAACCTCTCCCACGTAGTGTGGATCAAATAATTTAGGAAACTACTCAAAGTTGTTGATTTGATCCTTCAACTTTAGCTTTTTTGACTTGGGAAAGAACCTCTCCAAAAAAAACCTCTGCATTTTCACCCAGCTTATGATTGAACTCTTTGGAAGCTCAGATAACCATAGTGTCGCATCGCCTGTTAGAAACAATGGGAAGACATGTAGACCAATGGAATCCATGGATAGATCTTGGTTTTCCATCATACTCTTGCAGACAAAAACAACATTGTATAGATGGTTAGGCAGATCCTCTGATGGTAGGCCTGCGAACAATCCTCTATTTTGCAGCAATTGAAGTAACCCACTCGAAACGACAAATTTTGTGTCATCCGATAAAGGAGATAACACAATAGCTCTAGTGATATCCACTGCCATAGAGTTAAGCCTATATTGGTTCCATGTGTTTGCCTCGGCTTGAAGATTTTGTGGTGGTGGATTCACATCCTCAAATGGTGGTAGGTTATTATCATTGTTTGCGTTTAGTGTTGCATTTATTGCATCATTAGAAGGGTTGTTCACATTGTTCTGGGTCATTCTTCTCAGTGTCTTCTGGATCTCAGGATCAAATAGAGTCAAGGGATTGCCTCGACTTCAAGTGTTTTGCATATACTACACTTGTACGCTAAAAGCAAACAAAAACAACAAGAAACGTAAATAAGAAAAATAAGAGTTAATTTAAAAATTACTCAAATTAAACCAGTCTAAAGCAGTATTCGTCGACAACTATGCCAAAATCTTGATGTCGCCCAAGCTACACCTCTAAATAGAGGATAAGCGGTCGCTGCCAAAATATATAGCCTAACTAAGGTTAGGGTCTAACCCACAAGCAATTTGAGTTGAATTAACCTACTTCTATCTCAAAAGGAGGGTTTTGCAGTAAGTAAACCTAAACTAGAAGCAAGTGTGTGAAATCAGTAGAAGAATTAACTAGGCTATTGTGTTCCCCATGATTTCCTAACTCAGTATATCCAGATAATCATAATATTTTCTAGTGTGTAGCATGAAGAACGGTAAGTTAAGTTTACCAAACCCATTGATCCAAGCGAGAGGCAAATTTCACTATGTGGTTTGCTCCATCCCCATAGCGTGACATTACTAACCCTTACTTATTGTTCCTGTACAATCTCTCTTTGATCCAGTTTGATTGATTAGATGAGAGAGATCACATTGAATCCTATTAATTAATCTTTTTTTCCATTCCTTACCACCTTAATCCAGCTGATAAAAATTAGGCAAATTCTAATGTTAACCACCGTTAAAAAGCATTCATAACAAAGGGAATCAATTAATACATGCATGCACACTTTCTAAGAATTACAAATTATCCGAATTTTACTTCGTTAGTTCTTCATGGTTCCCATAACCCTAGTTATGGATTTAGCTATGTATGATCATTGTAGATGAAGAAATCATGTTAAGAGATAGAATTATCAATCACTTACAGTGATAAAGTTAAGAACAAGAAATCTCAATCTTCATAAGAAATCACAATGTATTAAACCAATGTAAAAATCACAAAAGAAGAGTTCTCAAAGTGTTTCTCTGTTATTTTTATATATCTAGTACGTCTCTCTCTTCCTCTCTCCATAAAAAAAATACTTCTTTATAATAAGTAAATATAAATTCAAAATAAAGTATGAAAACTAGCATCGGCAGCTTCTATAGACTGAGTTAAGGGTCATATATAGATCCACGGCCCGTACCTGGGCTTCATACTCTGCACTTCTAAAAATTGGCTTCCAATCCATGAGATCTTCTTACGGGTCATATTCTGACATACGACCCATGGGGGTTTTCATCATTTACCATTCTTCAAAATCTTCAAAATGTAATCCTCTAGGTACAACATCAATCCACGACTCATAAAATATTCTACAGCTCGTTTGACAGTTCGTAGATGCAACTTCTAAAAATTGGCCTTTCACCGTAAGTTACTCACGAAATCAACCTACTGCTAATGGAATGAACCATGGCCCATAGAGTTGTCTGTAAAGCCTCAAAAATAACAATTCTGCATAACTTTGCCCAAAAATATGCCGAAGCCTACAATCCTGCAAAATAAACATAAAAATACATCAAACCCACTAACATCGCTTTGAGAACACATAAAATTCCATGTTTTAAGCATCAAAAGTGTTGTATTTTCGCAGCATATCAATTCCCATTTTGCCCAATGGAAGAAGTGCATTGGCCTTTTGCCAGTGGAAGGAGTTCGTTGGATTCCATGTAATAGCTCACATGGTCCTATTGTCGGTTAAAGTATATTCCCACAAGTATATGATTCTATGATATGATCTTATCATTTATGCTCCCTCGTGCATTTATCCTCTTTTATATCGAGCTATATACTTATTTCACGCATGAGTTTACATTGATTTTACTTTACTAAGTATATGTTACATTTATGAATGATGGCATTACAATTTCATGCATTTCATTGTATCTCGCATACTTAGTACATTAAAAAAGTACTAATGCATATTTTGCCTGCATGATTTAACCATGTAGGGACAGGTACTCCTCCATCGGCTCGTGGCTAGTAGTTGGCGCCACAGACTAGCTAGTTATTGTGGTGAGCCCTTAGTTTGGGAATCTACCTATCTCCACTCTATCTTGTATTTTTATTCTAGACGATGTATTTATGCCCCCTGTGAGGCTTTTATTTTCTACGTTGACTAATTATGGATTTCATTCTATTTGATGGAAATCAGTCATACCGGTTCCATTCATTATGTATCAGTGGTATGTTTATACACAAATGGATGTTATTTTATTTTCGCTACTTTTAATGTTGCTTCATTGCATAAATAGCCCTGAACCCCTTTTCCCTTATGTTTTCTGCAAATGTTTTAATTCATTAACTATGATTGTTAAGATATTTGAGATGGCTTAGATAAGGTGCTCTTGGGTATCTCATTCATCGTGTGACGACTAGGCCCCTAGGTCGAGTCATTACAACATTACGACCTTGTGTTATCCAGATTTCATCAGTGTCTTTGAGAATGAGTCAAATTCTCATAGGAAGCAACCTACTTCCACACTTACAGAGGTGAAATCTGTCTACAGTACTCCTGTAAAATTAACACTCCACCTGTACGGGCTATAAATTTTCATTAAGAATTTTTTAAACTCAACCTCCACATTACACTATAGAAAATAATGCACTCACATCATAGGGAGGGAATAAAAAAATAGTGCATTTTTTCCAAGAAGTCATCATATGATTCATTTTTCCCATTGAACCTGGTTATAGGATCTCTAGTCCCCAGGTTGGTTTCTTCATATATGACTCAGAAATTTATAGGCTTCAATCTCATCTCTCTCGATGTAATTCAGACCTTTTCTCTTGATAAGGCCTTCGTAAAAGGATCTACAAGATTATCACAAAATTTGACATAATCAACATTAATGGTACCACTTGTCAATTATGATCTTACATTATTGTGCTTTCTCCTTATAGGTCTGAATTTACCGTTGTAATTACGATTTTAAACTCTACCAATTGCAGTGGTGCTATCACAATGAATTAAAATAGGAAAAGTTAATTTTTCAAAATAAGGAGTTTGAATTAACAAATCTCTCAACTAATTCACTTCCTCACTAGCTAAAGTTAAAGAAATAGTTCAGCCTCCATGCTAGAGTTAGCAATGATAGTTTGCTTTTTGGATTTCCAACAAATAGCACCACCACCCAAAGTAAAAATATAATCAGTGGTAGAACAGAAATCACCTGATAAAGTGTTTCAATCTGCATCAGAAAAGTCCTCAAATACAGCAGCTATTTTTTATAGAATAAACCACAAGTTTTTTTCCCAATTAAATATCTCATAACCCTCGTTATAGAATGTCAATATTCTGCTAAGTACTCCTACCGCATATGCAATATCAGGCCTAGTACAATCAGTCACATATCTCAAACTTCCAATTAAGCTAGCATACTTCTTTTGATTTATCATATCATTTTCACTTAATATAGGAAATAAGTAAACACTTGAATCAAAAGGGGTTAAAACATGCTTGTAATCAAGAAAATTATATATTTTTTTAAAAATTCAAATATAATGTGAGTGGTCAAGGAAAATTTCATCACATGTTCTAGTCATTTTTATTCTAAGAATAAAATTTGCCTCACCATGATTTCTCATATCAAAATGGCTTATAAGATTTTTTTTGCTTAACCAATAACATTTATGTTAGAGACAAAGATCAATAAGTCGTCAACATATAGGCAAATAATAACATATGAACTATTCCAAGACTTATGATATATGCACTTATCACACTCATTTATTTCAAAACTATTTTCAATCATGCAGGAATCAAATTTTTCATGTCAATGCTTTGGTATCTATTTCAAGTCATATAGGGATTTAGTAAGTTTACATATTTTGCTTTCTTGATCTGCTTCAACAAAACACTCGGGTTGTTCCATGTAAATTTTTTCATTTACGACTCCATTTTAAAAAATAATTTTTTCATTCTTTTGAAGAATTTGCAAATCAAAATTTGTAGCCATACCAAATAAAAGTCTAATAGATGTAATTTTAGTTACCGAAGAAAAAGTATCAATAAACTCTAGGCCTTCTAGTTGCTTAAAACCTTTAACAACTAGTCTAGCTTTATATTTTTCGATTGATCCATCCGGTTTTAACTTTTTTTGTAAGACCCATTTGCAACCAATTGTTTTACAATCCAGTGGTAAATCAACTAACTTTCAAATTTTATTAGAAATTAGTGATTCCATTTCATCATTATGGCCTCTTTTAAGAAAATAACATCATATGAAGATAAAGTTTCTTTAAAAGTGAGAGGGTCATCTCCAACATTAAAAACATAATAGGCGGGACTAAAATATTTTTTTTACTCTAGCTCTTTTACTTCTTCTTAATTCAAAATCATCAATTTCTTTATTTTTTAAAGGAGAAGTAGAAGAACTAGGTAATGACAAAATAGTTTCTTCAATGTATTGACCCCCACTATTTTTAGAATCAAAAGAAAATTTATTTTCATGAAAAATAGCATCACTTGATTCAATAATAATATTATCTTCAAGATTAAAAAATCTATAGGTTGTACTATTTGAAGCATAACCAAGAAAAGCATAAGTAGTAACTTCTTACCCAACTTTGTGATCTTGGGATCCATTAGTCTCACAAAGGCTAGGCAACCCCAAACTCTTAGATATCTCAAATTTATCTTGTGCCCTTTCCGCTATTCAAAAGGTGTTAGTTTGGACTTTTTATGAGGCACGCGATTTAACACATAACAAGAAGTCAAAATAGTAAAGGTGTTAGTTCGGACTTTTTATGAGGCACGTGATTTAACACATAACAAGCAGTCAAAATAGTTTCACCCCAAAAACTTAAAGGTGCACTTGACTCAATAAGCATGTCATTAGTCAATTCAACCAAAGTTCTATTTTTCTTTTCTACTACACCATTAGATGTAGGAGAATATGGAGAAGTAGTTTTATGAATTATTCCTAATAATCTAGGAAAAGTATTAAACTCATTTGACTCATATTCACGACCTCGTATCACTTCTAATTCTTTTTATTTTTCTTCCAAACTGATTTCCAACCTCATGGAGATAAAATTTAAAATATTCAAAAGCATTACTTTTATTTTTCATTCAGTAAACATATGTCCACTTAGAAAAATCATCAATTAAAGTGATAAAATATCTATTTCCTCCATGAGTTAAAATTCCTCCAAGTTAACAAATATCAATGTGAACTAACTCTAATAAATCAAATTTTCTTTCAACTTGAAAATGAGGTCTTTTTATGATTTTGATTTTACTACAAGCCTCATATTTTTCAAAATTCTTCTTAATCATTGGAATTAATCCTAAACTACTCATGATTCCAACATATCATGATTAGAATACCTCTCTATTGTTTCTAAATATTTATAGGATGGGTTAGTAGAATACCTCTCCATACTAGATGATTCGATGGTTCATGTCTATGGTCATTCAGTGAGAGTCACACTTATCATCGAGTGTACCTTGGGATATATGCATATACTCCCATAGCTAGGGCAAGAGACCATTAGTAGAATGTCATTGTCCCATACCTATGTGCCACCGTAGGAAATGGGGGTCACGCGCTAGTAGAGGTTGATTTCTAGACCATCCGTTAGTAGAGGTTTGCTCACTAGCTAGATTTAGTGGATTAACTTAGGCATCTTAGGAGGTTGCCTTGGAAATTGACTTCCCTTTTTTCTCAGTGTAGGGGACACATCGAGACTTCATGATTTAGCTCACATAGTTTATGTCGGTTAAAGGTTACTCTCACATATGCTCATGTTCTCCTTATGGTCCTAAGTTGTCCTATTATAATGATTATGATGGTTCCTTTATGTCATGTACAAGGGTATCTTAAAGTTCATATAACTCGCTGTCCCTAAATTTCAAATGGTTTTCCTCACATGTGTCATGGTCCATTGCTATCAGGAATGGTATTTATCATAAAGGTATATGACTTTTTTTCCAAGTATGTATGGTGCCCTTCGTTATGATTACTAGAGTTTCATTTATACTAGATGGTTCTTCCTTTGATGTAAAAGCAATATTATCTCAAAAGATATAGCTATTTTACTTATGCATGATAACCTATGTCCCTCATATGCTAAGGTCAAGTGCTCTTTTTCATGAGATAGATTACTTATACATCCCTTACCCCCTACATGTATTATTTTATGCTTTATGGTTCAAATGATGTTTCTAAATGATCATGTTGTTCACTAGATTTATGGCTCATGTTTTGTGCATTGCATGCCCATGTACTAGTACATTTCAAGTACTAATGCATACTTTTTGCCTACATGATTTCACCATGTAGGGATCGGTGCTCCTTGATATCCTCCATGTGGCTAACATTTGGATCATATAAAAATTTTTTTGTGGTGAGTCCTTTATTTCGGGGACAATATCCGATTTCTATCTTGCTTATGTTAAGACTTTAATTAACTTTACTTTCTAGTTTGAGGGTGAGTCTAGGACTTGTCTTGGCACCTGTCTCACTCATGTTTTAGAGGTGTTGTTGGATATCATACTTATGCTGTGTACCTCTGATGAGATGATAAGCTTTTATGGATACTTATCCTTTAGACCCTATCCCCTATTTGATGTTGTTTGATGTTGTTGATAAGATGGAATTGATGAAAGCCCTAACTCCCTACTTACCCATAGTTTGAGTCGTACTTAACCTCCCCTTAGTTATTGTTTGCTATGTGATTCATGCAAATCTCTTTTCCTTATTTATCCCCATAGTGTGAGTCCAAAGCCATGTTTCCCTTAAAAATTATTTGTTTAATGCTTGCTTATGCTTCCACAACCCAAGATGTGCAAAAGATATGCTAAGAGGCTTCTTTGGGTTATCCTTGGGTTTTTCATTCACCGTGTCACATCCAGGCCCTAGGCTTGGGCCGTGACAGAAAATATATAAAATAGTAGTAGAAACTTTATTCATTTCAACATTCATTTTAAACATCCCATCACAAGCATACCTCTTTCCTACAAAAATACTTTTTTTAACAATTACATATTGATCAGATTCAATAATCTATTTAAAGTCTATTTTGTTAAGAAAAAAATTAGATATCAAAATTTTTCTCATGGAAGGAGTAAAAAATACATCTTTCAATGTTAATACCCTTCCAGAGGTAAAACACAATTCGATATCTCTTGCTCCAAGAACTTGAGTAGTGTGAGAATCACCAAGCGTGATGGTTTTGGGCTCCTCAAAAGGAGTATATTTTTTAAATCAGTCTTTGTCATAACAAACATGATGGTTAGCACAAAAATTATTCCATCATCTATCAACATTCTCAACCATATTTATGTTTGTAATCACTATCACAAAAGGCTCTTTGATAAAATTTGTCTGAGGTGTAGGACCACGTTTATGAAATTTGTAAAATTGAGCAATATGCTCACTTTGCCACGGACAAAGCACGGTCTCTTATTTTGAATTTTTTGATTTTGCGCTTGATTAATTTCACCATTATTTTTCTTGGGAGGTCTATCATTGCTTTTCTTGAAATTTTTCTTCTTATGCTTCATAGAGATATTTTTGTTAAATTCAGGAGTAGCATTATTCGAAGTAACTAAATTTACCTTTGTTATGGTATTGCTCTCTTCTAATTGAAAAAGTGCATATTTTCCCCTTTCTTGCTCTTCTATGCAGATTTTCATTATCAATGTCTCAAAAGAAGTTTCCTTTTATTTGTGGTGCATAGTTTTTTGAAATTCCTTCCAAGAAGGTGGAAGTTTATCAACTATTCCACAAACAATAAGGTTATCTCCAATTTTGACATCCTCGGATCTAAGCTCTCCAACAATCATTATGAAGTCTTGAGCTTGATCTACCACTGATTTGTTGTCCACCAGTTGAAAATGAAAAAATTAGCTAGCAGCATATTCTTCGCACCAGCTTCTTTGGTATCATACTTACTCTGCAATACTTTTCAAACTTTCTTTGCGCTAGAGAAAGTTCTATCATAATAATCATAAAAATTATCAGATAGATAATTTAGAATATAATACTGACACTTGTAGAAATCATCATTATATTTTTTTTACTTTCTCTTAGTAAGAAATAAGTTCATCATTATCCATGAAGAGGATGTCAACTTTATTAGGATTCTTCTCAGTTAACATATAAGAAACATTGAGAAGACTCAAGTAGAAAAGTATTTTACCCTTCCACCTCTTGAAATGATTATTGTTGAACCAAAATGGCTTGTTAAGATCACCCATCTTGACATCCATGGATTTTTCAATTGTAGCCATTTGAATCTCCTTAAAATTGTTGGTTAAAATTAAAAAATTATAATTAACAATTGGAAAAGCAAAATGAAAAAAACAAACTTCTTCGGGTTGAGTTGCGGATATCTCGCTCTCTTTAAGTGTAACGATCCAAAAAAAATTGAACTTTGTAGTGGTTGGTTAAGATTAGTGTTGAAATAGTTATGGTTGAATTTTAGTAGCCATGGGTTGTATTTAAGTGGTCGGATTAAAGGGAATCGTTTTGGTGGAAGGATGTGAGGCCGTTTAGGCAGCAATAACTTTAGGCAGTAATAACTTTGAGAGGTCATATGATTTGGTAACGAATGAAATGTGTGGGATAATGTATATCAAATCAAAGCTCTTTGATATATCTTCATAAAGAAACTAGTTTCACTCAATTAATAGTTCGGATGTGAATGTTACAGCCCTGGAAGTGAGGCTGCCCGTAATTGGAAGTATGCTGGAAAAGGGTTTTGGAATATGATCTAAGGGTGGGACCACGAATCGTTTGGTGGTCCACGGTCCGTGGGGGTGCTCGTGGGTTGGTCCAATGTGCTCCTAGGGGTTAGGGGCCAATCCATGTACCAAGTGTAATCCCACGGACCACGTCAAGGTCCGTGTGACCCTTCACAGCCCGTGAAGGGTCCTGTGAGTTGATCCAGAAAGCTTGCCAAGGTTCGGGGTTGGACTACAAACTAAGTGATTCTCTATGGACCAGTACACAATCTGTGTGTATCTACACGGTCCGTGAGGCCTCTCATAGGTTGATCCAGAAATTCCCCGAAAGTTCAAGCCAAAGCCAAGACCAAGTGAGGTCTCACAGACAGGATCATGATCCGTGATCCTTAGGACGACCACTGGGTGCCTTCCATGGTGCACTGTATTCAGTGATCCCCTCTATTTCATTAATGGTTAATTCATAATTTAATTAGATCCTATGCCCCTTTTAACCTTTCTAAGGTCTCCTAACCCCCATAAATCAAACCCTAATCCCCTTTGATCCATTCTAACACTCCTCAATCCTAAGGCTCCTCATTACTAACACTCTTAAAGTCTATCCGCTTCTATCTCTAAAATGTATCTCAACTCTCTCTAACGATAACTTATCAATGGTACTCCCGCCTGACTTATGGCGCGTCAGGCACCGATGGACGGTGATCAACCACTAGATGAAAGTCATGGGAACTTCACCAATTCGAACAACCGTCATCACAACATTTTACCTAGCTCCAGCAACCATAAGTCGAGTGAAGCGGACACTGGATCAGCTGAAGTGGTGGAGCTAGCAACGACTAATAAGATATATGTAGGGATGAATTCAACTGCGAAAGTGGATAGAATAGTCAATAGAGATAATCTTGAAGCTAAGACCAAAGAAGAAAGTTTTGGGACAGGGACAACTCAACAACAACAAATTCTAGAACAGGTTCAAGGAACTGCAATGGAGAACACTCTCAACACCGGGAAAATAGAGGATGAAAAATCACAAACACAACGCAGGCAAGGTAAGATACCTAACCCTCCGCTTCTAAATTCTAGGAGTGATATTGACGGGACTCCAGATAGTCAACTTAGAACTAGGGAATAGCTCTGTAGCTAGTAAACATGATCAAAATCAGGGGAAGGAAGGAACTGCTCACCAACATCAGCATTCTGGCATGGATGGTGATAGTGTGAAAATTGATGCTAAGGGAAGTAAAGGACCTGATCGATTTCCTAAGATATCCAGCAATTTTGATAAGCTTGATTCCAAGGGCCAAAGGAATCCTCAGGAAAGGATTAATCCCAATCAGAATCAAACCCCGGCCACTCAAAACACAAGAATGGTCTCACAAGAGGACACTAGCAAAGGAAAGAATTTGGAACCAGCACCCTATACTATCATTCAAACATTAGCCACTAAGTTGAGATTGAATATGGCCAAAAAGGAGAGGTGTATAGAGATTGAACAACCTAAATATACCTCTAAACAAGGCCTACCAGCTGTTATTTATAACAAGGATGATTATATGCTAAGGTTAGCTGAGTCTTGCAGATACACTCTAATTGGTAAATTTAGTAGTACTATGCCTAAAGTAGAACTTATCAGAAAGAGTTTTATACTCCAAACACAACTGATTGGGGGAGTGAAGATTGCTCACTTCAATGCTAGGCATGTGTACATAGATTTGGATAATGAGGCTGATTATGTCACTGTGTGGACCAAGAATAAGATGCACATTGAGGGGCAACAAATGAGGATTCACACATGGACCCCTACCTTCAAGCCTGAAGAAGAAACTCCCATTGTTCCTATATGGGTCACTCTCCCTGAGCTTCCATGGCATTGTTATAATAAAGCTTTTACAACCACCCTCCTAGCTCCCATTGGTAAAGTTTTATATTTGGATTCAGCATCTATACAAAAAACTAGGGGAAGCATGGCTAAAGTGAAGGTGCAGATTGACATCACCAAGGAAAGACCCTCCCATGTGTGGATGGGCTTTGATGAGAAAGATCTAACAATTGGGAGGTGGCAAACTATCCAATATGAAAGCATACCAGCTTATTGTATGTACTGCAAGAATCAGGGACATGTGGAGCATATCTGCACCATAAAAAAAAGAGATGAAGAGTATAAAGCTAAGAAAGATTTGGAAGCTGCAAAAAAGAATACCCAACAGGAAGGGAATAAGGCAACACAACAGATAAAAAAGAATAAGAGAGCAATCAAGGACAAAGGAGTAGAAGACACATCTAAAATAGACCAAAACTAGGAGAATGGGCAACAAATGGATCAATGGAAAACTCAAGGAAAGAAAGGCCAAAAGAAAAACTTGAAGCAAGGACAGCAGGAGAATACACAAACTCTCCATCAAGATCAGACTGGCAAAAAGGAAATACAGAATAACAGAAGAAGACCAGGTAAGTACTCTACAACTAAAATAACTCAATCTTATGCTGGTCTTGAAACCTAAGAACAACCCACTAACCATACTGCAGAGGGAGAAATAGCCCAAAACCACAACAATAACAACAAACCAGTGCAGGAGCTAATAAGTCAGAAGCAAAGGATTGAAGGGACCACTTCAAAGGAAGTCAACAACAAGGAGAAATCAGACAAGCAACTACCTCTTAAAAAGAGGCAAGGTATTGACTTATCCTCCCATGAGAGGAATGGGATAGATCTTCTGGACCATTCCCTCATCCCCCCTACTATTAAAGATAATATTACTATGTCTCCCATTGGAGTTGTTGGAGGCCAGGAGGAACCTTCTAACTTGCAGGATGGGGTACCTAAGGGGGGGACTTTGACTCATGTTCTGCAAGTGGTTTTAACTGACCCTAGATCAGACCTTAGAGCCCCTGCAACCTCTATTATCCGGCAGGAAAACTTGAGCCCTCATGGGACACCCAACATGGGATCTATGGCCAAAATTCTGGGCTCAATTGCTAGCACTAGCTCTGCAGGAAGCAAGACAAAAGGGAACAATATGAGCAAAAAAAGGAGAAATGCTTTTAACAAAAGAATGGAAAGACAACAAAGAAATGGTGAAACTCCTTAGAATTTTGAAAGGGGTGATACAACAAAAGGTAATCAAAGGAAAAGCAAAGAAACCTCCAGGAAATATAAGGAAACAAAACAGATACCTACATCCCTGAATGGAAAGTCTCACACAGAATGTACCCTAAACTCTGAACCACCTTTACCAAGTGAAGAGGTGGATGAATATCAGGTGATACACTCAGAGGATGAACTAGACAAAGGACAACCTCCCAGTTAATGAAGGGGAAGTGGAAGAAACATGTGAGTATCTAATACAGGCTTTCAGTCCCTCCAAGGAAAAAGAGGACAATCATCATCTCCAAAGAGTCATAGAAGAGCAAGGTCTGTCTCCTAGGAACTTCCTTTAAGAAAAAACTAGGAAAAAGAATACCAAGAAAGCTCAATCTGCCACAGGAGGTAGACCCAACACTAGGTTATTTTCTACAAAACCATCCCAATGAATAGGTCTTTAGTATGGAATGCTAGGGGTATCAATACCCAAGGTGTTCTAGAAAGACTCAAAGTTCTTAAGAAAATCCACCAGTTGGACATTATCACTATACTGGAACCTTTCTCAAATACTACTAGGATTGACAAGTTTAGGATGCAACTGGCTATGGACAAAGCCATTAGCAATCCTAATGGAAAGATTTGGATATTTTGGAATGAGGAGACTGACTGTCAGGTTCTGGACTCTGATGAGCAACAAGTTACTTGTGTCATTAATCAAACTCAAGGGAATTCCAAGTATATAACAACCGTTGTGTATTCCAAGTGCATGCATCAACTAAGAAGACCCCTGTGGGATAAGATGCTCCAATTAGCCAATGATCACAATAACACTCCATGGCATATCACTGGTGACTTTAATGTGATCACCAACACTGAAGAAAAGTTTGGGGGCATACCTTACAATATCAGGAAAAGCCTAGAATTTATTGACATTATTAAGGATTGTGGTCTACAGGACTTAGGATTCTCAGGACAACAATTTACTTGGTGTAATAAGAGAGGAATAGGGGCTACTATATGGATGAGGCTTGATAGGGGAATGGTAAATGATAAATGGTTGGAGAGTATGCCTCAAACCACTATCACCCATCTACCCTCAGTAGGATCTGACCATTGCCCCCTATTATTGGATATGAAGATTACAGCTAACAACCCCATTAGGTACTTCAAATTTCTCAATTTCTGGACTGACCAAGAAACCTTTATGGATACTGTCAGAAACTATTGGAACAAGGACACCAGTGGTAATCCTATGAGAGTATATATTTCACAATAAGCTTAAAATACTGACCACCACTCTGAGTAAGTGGTCAAAGGAACAGTTTGGAGACATTCTCTTAAAAGTCAAACGTTTTGAGGAAAAGACTAGAGAGGCTGAACTTGAGCTAATCAGTCAGAAATCTGAGGAGAAGAGGAGTTTACTTGATAAGACCAATGTTGAATACATCAAGTACTTAAAGATGGAGGAAGCAATTCTGAGGCAAAAAACTCAATTACATTGGTTCAAAGAAGGTGATGCTGATACAAAATACTTCCATGCTCTGGTTAGGGGGAGAAGGAGAAAACTCCTCATTCAGAACATTCAGAATGAAAATGGAAAGCTGATCCAGGAAGAGGAGAATATAGCCAAGGAAGCAGTTCATCACTTTTAAGTGATTTTCACAGGGGAGGAAAACTATATTGATGGGGAAGAGCTGAGATGCCTCCCCTCAATGGTAAACCAAGATCAGAATTTCAAGCTCCAGGCACCTCCTGATTTAGAAGAGTTGAAGCAAGTGCTCCAATCTATAAACCCCAACTCAGCTACTGGCCCTGATGGCTTCAATGCCATGTTTTACCAATCATGTTGGGAGAAAATCAAGATGGACTTGCTGAAAGTTGTACAGGCCTTCTTTAATGGGCAGGAAATACCTAAATATTTCTCCCATTCTTGCATTGTACTGATTCCCAAAACCAGCAATCCTAGCAGCTTCTTAGATTACAGACCCATTAGCCTGAGTAATTGTATTTGCAATATCTTCTCTAAAATCCTCTCTTCCAGAATTTCTAGTATCCTTCCCAGCCATATCTCTAGGAACCAATCAGGCTTCATCAAAGGAAGAAACATAGCAGAAAACATCATGCTTGCCCAGGAAATCATCCATCAGATCAAGAAACCTATGAGAGGGGGAAATGTGGTGATTAAATTTGATATGGCCAAGCCAATGATAGAGCCTCCTGGTCCTACATTTTCTTGGTAATGAAGAAAATGGGATTTGGAGAATAATTCATTAACCTCTGTTGGAGGATAGAAAGCAATAACTGGTATTCCATTATTATTAATGGGGCTAGGCATGGATTTTTCCACTCTACCAGAGGGCTTAAATAGGGAGACCCTTTCTCACATGCTCTATTCATTTTAGGGGCTGAAGTGTTATCAAGAAGCGTGAACAGACTCCATGATGATCCTAATTTTCAAACCTTCTATATGAATAAAACGGGCCCTCAGATCAACCACCTTAGTTTTACTGATGATGTCATCCTATTCACAGCTGGTAACAATAAGTCCTTAAAAAGTATCATGAAGGTTTTGAACTCTTATGAAAAGGTTTCAGGTCAAATGATCAATAAAAGTAGGAGCCATTTCATGGTCATTGACAACACTTCCCAATCTGAGTGTGAGAGAATTACTGTTACTACTGGCTTCACCCAAAAGAAGGATCTCATTACCTATCTGGGATGCCCCTTATACATAGGTAGGAAAAGGGTCATATACTTTTCTGACATGGTATCTAAAGTCATCAATAGGATTTCTAGATGGCATGCAAGAATCATGAGCTATGGGGGGAAAGCAACTCTGATCAAACATGTCCTCCAATCTCTGCCTATTCATATTTTAGCTGCCATTGTTCCCCCTTCTACCACTTTGAACCAAATCCAAGGTCTAGCAGCTGACTTCTTTTGGGGGAGAATTGAACAAAGGAAGAAATACCACTGGGACTCCTGGAAGAGCCTAAGGAGACATTCACTTTAGCAGAAGGAGGAATTGGGTTCAGAAATCTGAAGGATGTCTGCAAGGCCTTCCAAGTCAAGCACTGGTGGAGCTTTAGAAGTAATGCATCCCTCTGGTCTGATTTCCTGAAGGCCAAATATTGCCAAAG
>JBCEWC010005649.1:0-24551 GCA_038996855.1 Solanum aculeatissimum
TCTTTTTAAAGAAAAACAAAGATTTCAAAAAATTAAGGCTCTGAGCGATTGCTTTAGTGATCTTATGATTAATACGATCCCGATACTATGTATCAATGTGTTACTACTAATGTGGCGTTGGCTTTCCAAGAAGATGTGTTCATTTTACAAAGGACACCTTACATATTTATGTTTATGCAAACCACGTGCATTCACCAACAATTAGTACATAACTATATTCAAGGGAACTTCCTCCTAGGTTCAGGGCGCCTAACCATGTTAGTGGTCTAAGGTGAAAATCGATCTTAAATTTTAAAAAATAAATTAATATATTTTTTTACAAATTTTATTCTTCTATCTCTTTGAAATGCAGAATTGTTTAAAAATAATTATAATTGATTTCATTTGATAATTCTTTGAATTGATCATATAATCATACTCCACATGTACCAAACTTATTCTAATAATTCTTTTTTTTTATTATGAAGTAAATAATCTTTATTGTTAATAGTACTTACTTGGTATTTTTCTAAAAAAAAAATTATGACCTATTATTACTAAAACAAAAATTGAGGCCCCTCAAATTTGGGGGTCTAAGGTGCTTGCCTTTTTTCTAACACTGTCGAGCCACCCCTGCCTAGGTTTAGCTTCATAAATTAATTGCGGAGTCAAAAATTTTATTTAAAATATTCATGATTTAATATAGATGTATAAAAGATCTTTTTAACCGATATGTTTTATACAATCTTTTTATATATATTGCATAAGTTTTTGACGAAAAATATTTGATTGATTACCCTAAACTATATATAGCCATGTCACTATTTATAATACCAACTTCTTTTGAGGTTTGGATATTATATTCAATTTTTTTTATTTTGAACTTTTTGTAAATAAAATGTTTGATCTATTCTTTTTTTAGGTCGTAAATTTATCAAACTAAACAGATTATTATCTCATGTTAGACGGAAAAAGTAGTTCTTATATTAATATTTGTAGCTCAAGTATGAAGTACATTTTCTAAATAAAAAATGACTTAAAAATCGATTATATATATATAAATCATTTCTTATGATTGCTTTAGATTTTGAAATATAATTTAATTCATTCATTCACTCGTGAATTGAATTTAAAGAAATCGAACATAGTATTAGAAATTAAACTTGAAAGAAGTATTGCTTAATTAGATCACCAATCTAGTTGGAGTCTTTAATGCCACAAAATGTCATTTTTAGAATGTACTTGGAAGATTATTTCTTTTAAACGAGTTTAGTTACCATAAATTTAAAATAAAGGAGTGAATATAATATTTAAAACCATAAGAAAGATAAGTACTACCTCCGTCCCATATTATATGAGTATCTTTTTATTAATATTTGTCTCATATTATATGGGCATTTACTAAATTATGATAGAATTAATTATTTTTTTCGTATTTTACCCCATCATTAATTAGTGTATTAATATTTTTTTCTAACTTAATTTAATGTACATTGATATAAATAAAGGATAAAATAATAAAGTTCACTAGTGCATTAATAATTTCTTAATAATCGTGTAAAATGAAGCTATAAAGCCGAAGTCTCTAAAGTTATCCCTATAATTCTATTGAGTCTATGTTGGCACACTTTTTACGTGAATTAATTATTTGGCATACTTTTTACATAAATTAATTACCAAATAAAGTCGTTTGGTAAGTCCGGCTAATTGTAAATTTAGGTTTCACACAAAATATTTTTTAGTAGTCAACAAATAAACGCAAAATATAATTTCAAAAGCATTTATATAATACAACAAACTTTACAGGAGCGGATGTGTAGATGGGGCGATTAAGTGGTTGAATTGTTGGAGGGTTTGGGAAAGTGGTTTTTCTAATTAATCTGAGATTATAATTTCACTTTTTTTATGAATAAAAAGATAGATATTGTAACACAAATTTAAGCAAAAAAATAACTCGAATTTAAATAATTGAATATAGAAATGCATAACTAATTATGAGAATGAGTCTACAACATACAAAAACCTATATCTTATATCTTATTTGAATACAATTTGACAAGGGCATTTTAAGAATTGAATTAATTACTATCATATAATCAAAACCATTCCTTCCATAATCATTAATTGTTCTGAATACAAATCATTTTTTTTTGCAACTGTTTTCATATTATGATTGTGTACCAATTAACTTACGTGAAGCTTAAGTTATTCCATTAGCTATTTGCTAGTATGCTTCTAACCGATCTTTCATCAGCACAAGTACATGATTATTTGACTTGATGTCCCCTTTCATATTTGTATTTTCCTCTTGATTAATGCACATGGTAGGGGTCATGCCAAATTTACTAATTATTTTTCTATTAGTCGTTTGTCAAAATATTTATTCTTTAAAAAAATAAATTTCTTAAAAATAAATAAAATAATATTATTTTCCTTGCTTATCTAATAATTTTCACAATAACATCTTGCCTACTCATAATAAAATGTAATAAGCATTATACATTATTGTATGATGAATATATATACCTTTTACAAAGTTATCATTGGCTTTTTGATAATATCTAAATCAAGAAAGAAACAACTCTAGTTTCCCATAATTTTAAGGAGAACAAATAAGTGAACAGGGCCAGGGGGATGTACTGTATCAACCATTGATTGGTTGCATGCATGTTTATATAGGAGTAATTAAGTAATAGTAGCTAGAAATAGACTAATATGGTGTACTTGTTAGCCTTTCAAAACCATGATGAAACATTGAGCTAAGTAATCAATGTATATATATCCAAATTAAACAAGGATTTGTCATCTTAATAAAAATTTAATTAGCATATATATGAAGATGAAAGGCACCTAACTCTTACTATTAGATATTAGTATTCCATGCCTAACTCTATCTTCCCCACAGACAGGGACACAAAGACAGCCCCTCACTTTACAAAGTGTCCATACTCTTCACTCCTTTTCTTGAAAATCAAACCCACTAACCCCATCCCCACAAAGCTACTTCTCCTTTACCCCACTTTTTTTTTTATACTCCCATTCAAATTTTGATTTGATCGAATTCGCATCGTATTAAAGTGCTTCTAATAAAATTATTTTCATATTAAAAATTCAAATAAAAAATCTCTAACTAAGAAAATACATATTATTTGACTTGTGCATGAAAATAATAGTCCATGATATACATATTTAATCAATGAGTATAATTATTCTAAACTTGACAAGTACAATTTTTTATACAGTGAACAAGTAAAGTTGAACAGTATATATACGCCACTAAATAGAAACACTTATTTATGGTGAGTGCATGCATTTCATTGAATCACTCCATTCTCACTTGTCGATCTTCTTCCCATATTGACTTTAATTTCGTCTTAAATGGTGGAAAATAGAAGGTCAAGAAAATTACTACTACATTAAATCCTCTCCTCCATATTCAATACTAGCAATTCCATGGATGAAGATGAGAATTCGACCAAAATAAATTCCATTCGCACTGAACCACTTCACCATCATAGCCCTATGGAATCTCAATATCCTCTAATCTCCACCATTGTTACTCTCTACACTATCATTTTCCTCTACTTCCCCACCTTTGCTGCTTCTCCACTAATCGTCTCCACTTCTGTTCTATTACTTTCTCTGCTCAGACTCGGTGCAGCTCAGAGAATTTCACAGAAGAACCAAAAATCATTACAACTTCCGCCTGATTTTGATCATTGCACCGCCAAGTCGTTCGTTGACCCGGATCCGATACAGTTTCATGACGTTGATTACAATGTGGATTCCTCCAATTCTGAAAAGGATTCGGTGTTTGACCCGGATTCAGAACCGGTATTGTTTCACGCCGACGAATCCAATGTGGACCCCTCCAACTGTGAAAAGGATTCGGTGATGGAACCGGAACCGAGACCGTTTTATGGGGACTGCTTTGTGGAGTGGAATGTGAGGGCGCCATTGGAGGTGATATACGAAGCATATGAAGGAGAAGAAGAGGAAGAAGAAGGGGAATATACAGAGGAGAAGAGAGACGAAGAGTTAAGGGTTATTGAGAGGTATGCGTCGTTGTCGATGTTTTATCCGGAGACGGACACGGATACGGATAGCTCGTCGGACGGGGATTCACCGGTCATCGGGAATTGGGATTCGCCGGAGAAGGTGTGTTTCCAGTGGGACGACGAGTTGATAGAGATTGAATTGGATTGCAAGAGATGTAGCGAAGTCGACGAAGAGAATTTGATCGAGATTGATCTGAGTCCGGCGAATTTCCCGGTGAGGTGATTTGTCGACGGGAAACATGATTTTATGATGGGGTTAACTGTAATTAACTAATTTTAACGAGGCTTTTTTCGGGTTTCACACTTTCCAATGTTTTTCTTCTTTTAGGAAAAAAACCTAAAAAGATGTTACGATGTGGTTTTGCGTAACTAAAATGTGTATTAAGCCCTTAACCCAATGATTTATTGATGAGTTAAATGACCAAAACGACCTTAATAGTTTTATTTTTCTCGATCTACATATACAAATCCAATCTCCAATTAAACCACTCTATTAATTTGGAAGATTTGTATAAAGTCTTGTTATCTTTTCCCTCTCATACAGTTGGACTTTGCAGAAAGTAATGGCATGTGATTTTTCAAAAGTTGCAACTTTTAAGAAAGTTCATGAGATTTTTGAATGAAAGGGATTTGACTAGAAAAAAGCAACTTTAATTCATTATTGGTTTTTATGTGTTCCATTTTATGGTTAGGAATTGAGTTGTGTAAAGACGTTTTCTAAAGTTGATTGGCTCTTTTCCCCATTTTTCTCTTCTAACTTTCGCATACGTGATCATTGAAATCAAATTGAACAATTTCTAAAGGTGAAAACTTGAAATTATTCATTCTATATTTGGCACTAGTCTATTAAATTTTTTAAGACGATTGATACCTTTAATTATGATTGCATACTTGGAAATTAATATATATGATTCTAAATGTAATAGTTAGAAATATGAAAAAAAAGATGAATTACTAATCCACTAGGAGATTTCCTAACAAAATATATGATAAGCTGAGAGTCGAACATTTGATGCAAACGAGAAATGTATACTAAATTTTAGATGAAAAAAGAATATATCATCTCTTATTTTTATTCAACTGGGCCGGGTTGACCTATTTGGACAGTACATCCAATTTGGATCAACTTGGACAACTCTGCTCCCTAGTATCCCTACTCCCATCCCCTTCTTAAATATATATTTTACTATATATCTCTCCATATATAAATGTCAGTCTGATCCAAAACGAAGGATTCTTTGTCGTCCTGCCTACTTGAGTTGTCTGCTCCTGATCAACCATAATTTTCCAAAGCAGGCAGTTCTCCGTCTTTCTGCCTGCTTCAGTTGCTTAATTATATTGGCTGCTTAATTATATTGCCTGCTTCAGCTGCTTAATTATAGTTCTTTAACTGTTTCGACTATAATTTTACAATATTACCCCTGATGAGACATTTTTTCAACTGTTTCAACGATTATTTTACTATCTCACTTTTGCAACTGTGATTTTACTATCTCGCTCCGCTCAATTATTTTAAGTCATGTAAAATGAGATATCATATTTCAAATTCAAATTTATTTATACGAATAAAAATGTAAAAATAATCAATAAGTGTGAGTTTGACCAACCATAACCTTCCAAAGTAGATAACTATTCGTCGTCCTTTGTGCTTTAGTTGTCTGCTCCTGCTCCTGACCAACCACAGTCTTTCAAAGCAGACAACTCTTTGTCGTCCTGCCTACTTGCACTGCCTTGCTCCTGACCAACCAAAACTTTCTAAAGCAGGCAGCTCTCCGTCGTCCTACCTGCTTGAACTGTCTGCTTCGACCGCTTAATTATATTTCTTTAACTTCTTCGACTGTAATTTTACAATATTACCCCTAATAAGACATTTTTCCAACTGTTTCAACTGTGTTTTTATTATCTTGCCCCAATCAATTATTTTAAGTCATGTAAAATGTGATATCATATTTTAAATTCAAATTTAGTTATACGAATAAGAATGTAAAAATAATCAACAAGTGTGAGTCTGACCAACCACAGCCTTCCAAAGCAGACAACTCTTTGTCGTCCTGCATGCTTGAGCTGCCTCCACCCCCATCCACCCCTCCCCCCCATATCAAGGACAAACAAATTTAAAATGAATGAAATATCATATTTCAAATTCAAATTTAGTTATACGAATAAGAGTATAAAAATAATCAAACATATTTAGTGGGCCCCCGGACAACTTTTACTAGTATATATATAAGAAGAGTGAATAAGCAGACAACTCTCCGTCAACATGCCTGCTTGAGTTGTCTGCTTCTTCGTCGTTATAATATGAGACCTATAAAAATATTTTGCGGACTTTTTAATTTAATCTTTTGAAGACAATTATTTATTGACGTACTTGCTTCAGCTCCTTGCTTATATTTCTTCAGCTACTTCAACTATGATTTTACAATATTAGCCTTAATAAATTATATTTCCAGCTGCTTTAACAATGATTTTACTGTATCATCCAATCAATTATTTTAAATCGTGTAAATACTAAAATTTTAAGATAAAACAAACACAAAATCATAAATTAAGTATTTCTTTTTAAATTGAATAAATAAAATTAAATAATTATTTTAATACATTTTGACGATTATATTTGTGTAAAAAATAAGTATTTCTTAAAAGACTATATAATATATATAAACCAAAATTTTTATATATATTGCTTGAAATAATTCAAAAAGTACTATAGGTCATAATAATTGTTAATTTAAAAATTTGATTCTTGAAATATCATCAATGCCACATAAATTGTGACAGAGAGAGTAACATAAAATGTAGAGACGATAAGTCTAGTAATTAACAACTTAAAAATTTTAAAAAAATAAATAAAAAATTATCAGCATCATAAATCCAAACAAAAAATAATATATGTTGGACCCGTGCAAGCACAGATGCTTGTAGCTAGTATTTTTAGATATGACAATATTTGATTGAATGTAAAACTTAAAAACGACAATAATAATTTGGAGTTTGGATGCATAACTAACTGCATATAACATTTTAAAAATACTATTTTATTATTTTGCAAGTTTTACATTTTATTGTTAATTGTTTGGTAAATGGTCAAGTAGGAAAAAGAAATTGCTGACAATTTGCGTGTAAAATATGAAAAAATGTGATATTTCAAAATGTATGTTTGATCATTATTTCTTTTTTCAATCTTGTTATCTTAAATATATTAGATTTTTTTTAAAAAAATAATAGCATTAATTAAGGGTAAACTAAAATGCTAAATTTAAAATGTCTCTAAATATATAAATTAAATCAATCTTTTTGTAATGAGCTAAAAAAAAAGGTGTGTTATATAAAATAAAATAAAAACACTATGAGTACCGTTATAGACTTATAGTATAAAAATGTTAACAATTTACCATACAAAATCATATTAGAATTGTAAAACTGAAGTCAACGATGAAATTAAATTTTCTTGATGAGATTATAAAACAACATTTAATCCATAAATTTGTAATTCAATTTTTAGATCTTTACTTTTGTGAATCGAAAAAAATAATAAAATCAAACTTTGTAATGGTCACATCTGGAATTTTCACTTGGAACATTTTACCTAATTTAGGTGTGATCTTGTTGTAATTAAGTTGATCTTACAAGTTAATCATCCATTTTATTTTACTTGATGTTTGTATATATTAGGCAAAATTTTCACTCATTAATAAAATTAATTTAGTAAAATATATATCTAATTAAAAAATCAAGTAATGATCTTACACACATGACAATTTTGAGAACCCAAACTTTCTTGTTTCTAGAATATGACTAAAATGAGTTCATCACCTAGATCTTAGGAGCCTCAAATCTGATTTGCCTTGTATTGAACTTTGAGCCTAAAAATTCTCCAAGCTGGCGTCATGATACATGAACTGCACTTTTATTTAAAAAATGAAAGGAAAAAAAAAAGAGATTGAGAAATTGATTAAACTATTAGAGGGTAGCCGTCAAATGAGACGAGGAGCCAGCCAATTCAACCCTGTCGGTGATATACATACGCATTCTTCACGGCTTTTCCTTTCCAAGTTAAATCTCTAAATTATACTGCCAATAAAAAAGAGCCGCTCTCATCTCATGTGCTTTCCATGATTCAACGCTATTTTTCCTACCACTTTGTCTCCTATCGTCTATTTTGTTGGACCAAGACCATTAAAACATACAATAATAATATTTTATATTGGAAGTACATAAGAGTATTAATATAACTATAATTGTATTAACTTTTATGGAAATTAAAACAGAACAAACAAGAAATTGAGAGGGGAGGAGGATTACTAGTTACTAGTTTTAACATTTAAAAATATGATGGGGGAAGGACGGAAGTTCCAAGTTGGAACGTGTTGACTATTGACGGAGGCAACAGAGCAAAAATGCTCCGCCTCCCAAATTACATGTGCCTAATTCTTGGGCGACACGTTAAGCAAACTCCATCGCTGGAAAGTTATTAGAGCCTTCCCGACTTTCTCTTACTCTTCCTATTATTCCCATTTCTTAGGGGCAAAAAGCACATTTCCACGTTCCCTTTCCTCATTCATTCTTCTCCATCTTCATATTCATATTCTCTTTCTACACAACTCACACCACGTTCTCTCTCTCAACGCAGCAGCAAATTTCTCAGGTATATATTTTTTTTATCGGTCTCTGAAGTGAATTTGAGGTGATATTTCTGAGGTTTTGTACAGGTACTAGTATAACTGTTTTAAGTTTATGGCGACTTAATGGATGCTTTTGTTTAATTTGTATCGATAGGGGAAGAGAAGGAAGCCTGCTAGGTGAGATCGCGTAGTTTGAACGCAAAAATGCAGAGAGTAACGGTGATAGAGAGATTTTCTAGAACTTTCCGTGATAATCCTTCCCTTTCTAAGCTGCTCATTGTTTTCACTGTCAGGTATATGTCTTTCTGAAAGCTGGCTATGGTTACGTATTTCAATTTGATGAAGAACTAGTTTGATTTCTAGATTTAGTTTTCTGATTTCTAGATTTTGCGGAAAAGAAAAACAAAAAAACGCTGTAGATGCTTGTTGTCAGTGATATGAAAGCTGTTGAATTTCTACGTGAAGGAATAAGTTGCTGGTTACTTATGACATGAAGTTGTAGTATCAGTATGATCAAGTTGTTTTTGGTGAACTATTCTCAGATCTGCAAAATAAAATTGTAGTAAAACTTAGGGGCCCTTGAAGAAATGTTTTATCTGCTAAGTACATTGGAAGTTTGTATAGTAATTCGATTTATGTATTAATCCTAATTTAATACGCAGTTTTCTACTATTACTCATAGTCATATTACTGGGCCTGGATTGCAGAACAAGTACCTCTGCCTTTGCTCTGTTTCAGTTAGTGGCAATAACTTGTAGCATTGCCGTGATGAGCGAATTAGAAGTAAGCATGGTTGTGCAATCCTAATTCCTGTATAAACGTTTATTGTAACTTAATTATGTGTTAGATTCAATCATAAAAAAGGTCAGATAATTAATACTTCATGATAAGGCTATAAAATGTTGTTGTCATGTAGTCTTTTTTTTGGGTTTGGAGAATGCTAAATGTTTTACTATAAAGATCTTCTAGTCAAGTTAAAGACTTGTAAATTCAATGTGAATATAGGATATGGAACGGGGGAGTGACAATGAAATAGGTGAGGAGTGAGACTGCAAATTGAGGGTACAGAAGATGAGATATATGCTAGGCTTAAGTTCCCTCCGAACTGCACTATCAGTAAATATGGCATGTCTATTTAATACATTCATTAGGAATCCTTCCGTATAGAAGTGCTACAGAATTGTGATTTTTGATTATTCTCTACTTATTACGCCTTATAGATGTGATATTTCTAAGCATGTTTTCTAGTCATCTATTCTCTAGTAGAATATATATCTTTGGGAGCAATACAATGGTACAGTTAGTGCCTGTAGAGTAGAATACTTTCATTGTTAGTGCTTCATAGGAATTTACTTTATTATCATTATTATTTCTTTTTGAAATGAAAACATACTTGTTCTTAAAAAATTCTTGTTTTTTCTGAAAGCAATAAGGGGCATTAGTTTTTCTCCATCGGGCCACTTTCAGAGATACTTTTCTACTGCAGCCCTTTATGTTATCTGTAGTGAGTTTGCTCTATTTTGACCTAGAATTAGTCAGTTCTATTTCTCGATGGGGCAGGGAAGGGATATAACTCAACGGCAGAGTGTTACACAATTCCATCGAATTGAGTAATGATTATATGTGTAATAGCGTCTACTGTACCGGTAATATCAATGAACCCGATTATTGAAATTGCTTAGGATAGCCTTTTTTAGCTTCTTCTGACCCTTTCATATAAATGATAGTGGTGGAGGTCTTGTGGCATACTCTGAGGCAGAAAAATCATATGACAATTCAAATGCTAGAGAGTTGGTCGAGGCCAACAACAGAAAAAAGAAAGTTGTTGTCCTTGGAACTGGTTGGGCTGGAACCAGTTTCTTGAAGAATCTGAAGGATCCTTCATATGATGTCCAAGTGATATCTCCAAGAAATTACTTTGCATTCACCCCTTTGCTGCCAAGTGTTACGTGTGGCACAGTGGAAAGTCGCAGTATTGTTGAACCAATCCGTAACATTATCAGAAAGGTTGGAAACAGCAATTCAAACTTATAGCATTTTGTTTCTGTTTCATTTTGATTATTCAATACAAATTCTTTATAAGCACCTTCGACATTATTGTTCCATTGGTTAAACCAGCACTGAAATAAAATTTAGTCATTCAACTTTGTCGACATCCTGCAACTATAATTAGTCCATTCAACTTTGCTGTCCATGTTATGATTGTTAACATCCTCCTCGCAGAAATATACAGATGCCTATTACTGGGAAGCTGAATGTATCAAAATTGATCCAGAAAACAAGAAAGTATATTGTCGATCAAATCTAAACACCAATGGGAATGGGAAGGAAGAGTTTGCTGTAGATTATGACTATCTTGTCATTGCCACTGGAGCTCGTGTAAATACATTCAACATTCCTGGTGTTGAAGAGAACACTTTCTTCTTGAAGGTAATCCCTTTATACTATATCATCTGCAAGTTTGTGATACCTCAAGATGAGGAGTTCTACATAATTTATATAAGATAAGCTTGGTGTTACATTTAGCACATGCAAAACATTGATCTTGACATTTACATTGGAATACTCTTTGTTCAGGAAGTAGAAGATGCTCAAAAGATTCGTAGAACTGTTATTGACTGTTTTGAGAAAGCAAGTCTGCCTACCCTCAGTGATGAGGAGAGAAAGAGGCTGCTTCACTTTGTTATTGTTGGTGGTGGACCAACTGGCGTGGAGTTTGCCGCGCAGCTTCATGACTTTGTCAATGAAGATATAGTTAGGCTGTATCCTAAGGTCAAAGATTTGGTGAAGATAACACTTCTTGAGGCAACAGATCATATTCTGAACATGTAAGACACCATTTCTTTTAAGCAGTCATCTGAAGGATACTTCATATGCATGCTCACAGATCATTCCTCGAAAAACCACCTATTGGAACTTGGAAGTATATAGTACTATATGCTTTTCCCATCCCTTAAGGAGAAGTTCTGGTGGAGATATAAGGCAATAAATCATGTTTGAACGTGCAAATTTAAGGATGTGTTGAGAGTGATTCTTCATGTTTGACTTTCCAATGATGCCTTGTGATGGATATTATCTTCCTACAGTTTCAGTTTCTGGCCCTTGATTGAGCTTATTGTAGATATATAGAGTTTGAACCCAAAGGCTACTTTCTTCTCTCGTCATTAGGATGTAATACCTAGACATAGTACATTATGCTGTTGAAAGACGCACCAAGCAAGGGCCACATAGCTGCCGCGCCTATTTGGCTTGTTTATTTCCATTTCTATTCTTTTTCTTCTCTATTTTTCTTTTATTTGGAGGAAGGTGAAGTAGAGCAGGCTGCTTCACAGAGTTATACTTCAAAGAATTGACAAGTAATGACATGCTAATGTGGGTAATAGAACTTTGGAAAGAGGTTGACAGAGCAAAGTCATCATTTTATTCCAAAACCTAGTAGTTTATGCAGATCTGTTCAGTGGATGCCTTTTTGTTGGTCGAGAGTCGAGAAATTGGCAAAAGCTCTTGGTGATTCATTAGCTCAGAGACATCCTAATCTCTAACTTCTGCTATGTAATGGGTGATGCAAATCTATATTTTTCTAGTTCTACCACAACCTTCTAGCTTGGAACATGCAGCTTTCATTATGAGCTCATTTTTCACTTTCACTTGTGTTCTGATATAACCTATTTATCAATTTATAGGTTTGACAAAAGAATTACAGCTTTTGCTGAAGAAAAATTCCACAGAGATGGTATTGATGTGAAAACAGGGTCAATGGTTGTGAAGGTAGGAGAAAAAGAAATTTCTACTAAGGATGTTAAGCGTGGAGAAATAACTTCTATGCCTTATGGAATGGCTGTCTGGTCTACTGGTATTGGAACTCGTCCAGTAATTATGGAGTTTATGAAGCACATTGGTCAGGTATTTTGTCTTGTTTAGTGGACGCTAATTTAATGCCTCTGTCAAGCTTTTGTTAATTTTTTTTTGTATTTATGTCAGTTACATGAAATATTATTTACTAACAGGGGAACAGACGAGTGCTAGCAACTGATGAGTGGCTGCGTGTTGAGGGACAGGAGAATGTATATGCGCTTGGTGACTGTGCAACAATCAACCAGCGCAAAGTCATGGTAATCTCACTTACTTCCTGATCACATTCTTTCCTTATATATATTGGGTAGTTATTCTATCCAGCGTTCAACTAGAATGTGCTATTTGTGTTCATCTATTCTGTTAACCAGTTTTGAGTAGATAATAACTTTCAATTTCATCTTCGTTTTCCCTTTATGGCAATACAATTGAAGCTTAGCTAGGAAAAATGCATATAGTCCACACTCCACACAATAATAATTTTCACTTTACTTCATTTTTGATAGTGGTACAGAGCTGACAGTGATTTTCAGGGTACTTGTTAATCTGGATACTACCAGTACTCTTTGGTAATTAACAAAGTAGAACTTGTTTGAACTTTAAAACGACACGAGATATTAAATTGTGCGATACTGATATTTGTTTCACTAAATTTCTCATTGTTCAGGAAGATATTGCTGCTATATTTCATAAAGCAGACAAGGATAACTCTGGAACACTTACAGTCAAAGAATTTCAGGAAGTCCTCGATGACATATGTGAAAGATATCCACAGGTGGAGCTTCACTTGAAAAATAAAAAAATGAGTAATCTTGTCGATCTCTTAAAAGAATCAAAAGGTGATGATGTTAAAGAATCAGTTGAGGTGGACATTGAAGAATTTAAATCAGCTCTGTCTCAAGTGGATAATGATGTGAAGAATCTTCCAGCAACAGCTCAGGTATTATGCAGACAAGATTACCACTGTAGCTTCTATTTGTGTTCCTACTTGGATGCACGAATGCTTAAATATCTTATGCCGCATGTGCAATGATTTCTTCAGGTTGCATCTCAGCAAGGTGTCTACTTAGCTAAATGCTTTAATCGTATGGAGGAATGTGAAAAAAATCCAGAAGGTCCTCTTCGGTTTAGAGGAGAAGGCCGCCATCGCTTTCACCCATTCAGGTACAAGTTGGAGTTGTCTGATCATTTAGCACCACCTCTCTATGAGATCATGTTCCTCACACCAACACGAGTGAAGTTGGATAAGTAATCACAATTTTGATAATGGTCTCATGCAGTATATTAATTTTTGAAACCAGAATGAATCCTAAAAAGGCTTGTCTTGGGAATACATGCAATCATTAATGGGAGGGAAGGATTAGGAGGATGAATGGGACCAAAGCTCTGGCTTGTGGTTTTAGCTTGAAATTTTTTCTATATTTTATAACAGCTGTAAAAATGGTTGTTCCAGGTACCGACATTTGGGACAGTTTGCACCTTTGGGAGGAGAGCAAACAGCAGCACAACTTCCAGGAGATTGGGTTTCAATTGGTCATAGCAGTCAGTGGCTCTGGTATTCTGTCTATGCTAGGTAATTATTCCGAGCTTCTGTCTTGTTGCTTCTCCATTAACCTTTCTTTGACCTTTTGTGGAAATGTGATGACCATGTTTTTTAATATCCAGCAAACAAGTCAGTTGGCGTACCAGGGCATTGGTTGTCTCTGACTGGGCAAGACGGTTCATATTTGGAAGAGACTCAAGCCAGATTTAAGGTGTTACACCCTTGGCGTTCCATAGGAGCTCCAGTGGATTTATCTTGAAATTCCTTTCAGCTGTTACAAAAGTTTTTGATGTGAATCCTAACGGATTTGTTTGTTTAATTCTTTTAGCACTCCTTGGCACCAGTTGTTTGTGGGTGTCCTGTCATCCCAATTTTGCAGTTACACGAAGAACTATACACCATAGAGAACCCAATTTTCTATATTTGCATCATAATAAAGGTGAAGGAACATCCATATAAGGGATGCTAAATTGTAATTTAAAATTTTCCCATATATTGTTCAGGTGCTCTATTTTGAATAACATTCAATTAAGCCTTTTAATGACACGAAGTTTACTTCAACGGAGTAAGTTTTGTATTTTTAGTATTTGAATTTTCTAAATCATTGCTAAAATGCATGTCTGAATGTGCTTTCTTGTTTCTGCAAGTGTGTGAATATTGCATGAGCATTTTTAGTAGCATAATTTGCTAAAGCCAATGAGACGTGGTTAAGTATTTTTACTGACGTATTTCTCCATGCATGGTGTATGTTATTAGTGAAGTCACCCATAATATTGTTGTAGGTAGCATTAGCATTGACTATGGTGGTTTATGATCTTGCTGCTTCTTTGAACTCCATAAGTTCAATGAAGCAAGGTTTTGACTAGCCATGACCAGAATCGGTTATTATAGACAAGAACGCATTCATCACTACTGAGAATTGCATAATATATCATGTAGCTAAAACAAACAAGTAAATAAACAAAGGTGCAGGAATCAAAGTTAGCATCTATAACACGCAGGTAACAACTACGATGATATCAAAACAAAGTTTTGTGACAGCATCTTCTTGATGTCCGATCGATAGCATGCTATAGGAACCTCGTGATTTCCTATTCCTGCAAAACATAATTAAATCAGGAAAAAACAGAAGCAAATGAGAGTGAAGCCTTTTATCCTGCGAACATATTTCATGATTTGATGACATTGTAATTGAGCAGATAAATACTAGTGTATATCGTAAAGGTTCAAAGTGGGGGTTGCCTGTGACTGTGAAGAGGCAGGACCAACTCCAGAGAGAGCCTTGTGATCCATTTTCTCCACATAATCAGTCCAAAAATTTGAACTTCCAGCCAGCTCCTCCGAATCCAGGAAATTATCAGGTTGCTCTTGAGCCAAATTATTCAAGTTCATCTCATCCATAAGCATTTTCCCCAAATATGAATCCGTCTTAAACTCTGCAATCTTCTTGCTCCCTTCATCATCTCTCTCCAACTCTTCTTCTACTTGCATTTTCCTTTTCTTGCCTCGATCACCATTTCCCCGGTTTTCAACACCTTCTTCCATCTCCCCACCCTGTTCCTGTGCAACTTCAGTGCTGCCTAGCCCTCGTGTACATGCAAATAAAGAGTTGAACAAGATCATGCAAATTTTGGCTTTCTTAGAGGACATACTAGTCCCAACTTGACTAATGTCCTCCATCTCTTTCTCCAATACGTCTAACTGCTGTTGCAGCATCATAATTTCTTCCCTCATTGCGACTTGCTCTGCCCTGATTTCTTCAATTTCCTTCTCCATTGTAAATGCAACTGTTTCATCTATAGCTAGTCGTTCCGTTGCTTGCTCACTCATCTGGGACTTACAAGTCTTCCTCTTTATATGCTTCAACCGCTGCCCTTTTCCTCTCTGAAAACATTCATGCCGAAACTCAAATTTGTCCCAACTCACTTTCTTGAATCCCTATGAGTTCCAAAAAAAAAAAAAAACTGTTAAATAACGATCTCAATAATAACTTGTAATGTTACATCGATAGAACTATCATACTCACATAGCTGTTGAGCTGGCAGATGAAGCTAGAGATATTGTTGTGTCGAAAGAAACGGGGAAGAACTTCAACAGCAAATTTATGATTGTCATGGATAATGAAACTGGTCCCATTGTTGCTCCATGAAATCAAGGATTTGAACTGAATATCAGCAAGCATTTCATAAATCTTCAATACAAAGGGAGATGCTCGCCTTTGAAAATTGCGACGATTCGATGAAGACGAAAACAACTCCCTAGCAGTAGCAGTATCAGCAGCATTGACATGAATTACCTCATTGCTTCCATTGTCACATTGGTTATCATCATAATCAGCCTCTAGAATTGACAAATCTATGTGAACATCTTCTAGCCCTTCATAACTTTCTCCCAATACTTCAACAATATCATCAATATCTGGCATTTGGCCTTTGCCTTTTCCTCCTCCTTCTGTTTCCATTTTTGAAGATATCTTTGATCAATGTATGATTGGCTCAGTTTTATCAATTTTTACCACCAGTACTATTCTGGCTGTACAAGTGCCATGCTTATAGCATGCAAATTCCCCCTAACTTTTAGTTTTGGGTTAATAGCACTTTTGGCCCTCTCTTATTGGTGAATTTTAATTTTAGTCCTTATAACCTTCAATTACTTGAAATGTGAATTTTGGTTCATTTGCTTTTGAATATTTACAAATTTTCAGAATTATCGATCGTTCCATTAAATGATTATAACAACTCTCTCGCCCCTAGGTATTCTCTACCTACCCATCTGTGTCATCGATTTCGATATACACATATCTTCTTGCTTCAAGTCGTTCAAACTTTTCCTGGGAGTATGACATGGGTTACTTCAGCAACGCAACGCCTGATATTCGAACATAGCTTGGTATTTGGCTAACCTAGCCTCATCCGTCACTCGAGATTAACAAGGGGTAGTATAGGAATATTCACCTGTTGTCCATTGACTACGTCTTTCGGCCTGATTTTACGCCCTGAATCACCCTCGCGGAGAACCCTTAGGTTTTCGGGGCATTGGATGATGTGTGTTATTAGGCTTGTATTGTTACTTCAAAAAGTAGTTCAAATACAACATATTTACTACATAAAGGAAACAATAGCACACATATATACTGATTGAAGGTTAAATATGTTGAGTCATATATTATAAGGACCAAAATAATAATTGAACAATTGATTGAGGGACCAAAAGTGTTTTAAACTCTTTATTATTGTAACATAAGGACATACAAGTGGACATGATGAAACTAGGGTGTAGATTAATCCATGTTATTAGTGATCAAATAAGAATAGGTTAAATATTTTAGAAAAAGAATATATACTTGGGAGTAAAATTAGTACTTAATGGTACAACACAGACAGGAAACAAGTGTAACATGCAGGACTTCCCGTTGAAAGAAGAAAATTAAATTGTGTTTAACTTTTACAATTATTCATGGCCACCTAAGTTTAAAGTGCCTTTATTTCTCGTTTCGCGCGACTTGTTAATATGTGTCTGCTGAAGACGAAAGTGATCTCCATAGAATTTATTTTTAAAATTAGATAATTTAAGGCCCGTAAACAGATCAATATATCCTATTATTTTGTTACTATATAATGACATACATTTATCAGGAATCAAAGTTAATCTATTTATTAGATTGAATTGAATTATATAATAACCACAATTCATTGTGCGTTACTATTTCATAGATCAATATGTTAAATTTATTACTCAAGTAGAAATTAGAATCAAGAAATGCAAACATGAATTTCGGCATATAATATATCTTAATTGATAATAAAAAATTATTTGTAGACATAATATTTATTTATTCATTTTTTCATGTAGAATAATATCCACACTTCTAAAAAAATATGAAAGTAGCTATTAACTTCATCACTAATTGTTGGTAGCTAATATAAATTCGTCGATATATGGTTTCAACAACGTAGGATGGAGGCCTAGCCTCTCTTGTCCCCATAAACTACGTAGCTAACGTAGGATGGAGGCCTAGCCTCTCTTGTCCCAAAAAGGGACTTAATTTGTGGATTCAATAATTTGAATCGTCCCTTACTCCGTTAAGGTATTGGGCGACTGCGATAACGACAGTGCAAAACAGTTGTATCATCACTCGCTCATATGGGGATGGTTATCGGTTAAGAAAATTCCCTAATGATGAAAATTGAATTTGATTTAAATGAAATTGCATATGATTGAGTAGTTGATTTGAAGAATATTCTTTTATATTATTTATATTAATTTTTAAACTTACATATCATGTTGAGTTGAGTTGTGTTTTGTTCTTGTCATTGCAATTTTCATTGAATTTTATTCTACTCAGCCATATTACATACCGTACATTCCACGTACTGAGGTCATTCTGTCTACATCATTTTATGATGCATATACAGATTTTAGGGATCCTCAACAAGTACTTTGTTGAAGATCTATTCAGACCCAGATAGTGGTGAAACCTCCTTACTTTCAGAGAAAATCAATTATTTCAACTTATTTTCTTTTATTTGTCTTAAGGTAGCCTTGAGCATGTCTTTACACCTTCTTAGGAGTTGATAGAGGCTTCATAAAATCAGTCAGCTAGAGTAAAGTAGAGTCTGTCTTACTTTCAGAGTCAATTTTGTAAACTGTTGTCATTTATATAAATTGAATTATTGAGTTATTTTTATAAGAAGTATATTTGAAACTATTTTATGTGATGATTTGAATGTCCACTTGAGTACTTTCCTTTTTTTTTTTATTAAGTCTTCCGCTAATTGAATCAGTGATTTGAGCCGAGTGGTTCGCTTGGGAACCAGAAATGGTTTCTGAGTGTCGGCTACGCCTAGGGTACCCTCTTGGGGCGTGACAAACAATTAGAATTTTTTAGAACTGGGATTGATTTTTCTGAAAATATCATACACACTTTGCATAATGTAATAACTACCTTAATTTTATAAAAATGTTCTTGATCGTCCTAGTTATAGCTTTTTATCTAATAAATATAATAAAAATAATAATAAAATTTTTTTCTAGAAAGAGTTAATATATAAAATTTGTGTAGGATATTTAACTACGTAGAATGGATTTAGAGGACAAACATAATGCAAAATATATAATATTTTAATAAATTAGGATAAAATGAAAGATATATCCTTAATTCTTTATGCTTCATCTTTTTATTGAAAGATGCTTCTAAAATTATTAGTTTTTTTCTTGGTAGATTTTTGTTAGCATGTGAAGTTACTTTTTTATCCTTGGTCATCATTGATTTTAGGGAAAAGGGTCAAAAATGCCCTTGTACTATCAGAAAAGAGCAGAAATGCCCTCAGTTTATACTTTGGGCCATTTATGCCCTTGTACTACCAGAAAGGGTCAACAATGCCCTGATACTAACGGAAAAGGGTAAAAAATACCCTTGATTTATACTTTGGTCCAAAAATTCCCTTGTTAAAGATACTTTGGTAAAAAATGTCCTTATTGTTACCAAATGGGTCAAAAATGTTCTTTAAATGAATGTATATATATATTTTCTTTTAAAACATATTGTATTACTAATAAAAATATTAATTTTAAAGAATTCTTTTATTATTTTATTTTTTTAAAATCACGTTAACTAATAAAAATGTAAGAAAATAACTATTTGTTATTATTAGTTCATTCAAGTTTGAAATTTGAATTAACATGTAGTATAAAAATAGTTAGGAAAAAAAACTCACCAATCTTGATAAAAAATAACTCATTTTCCACAAGTTTTACCTCCTAATTAATATTATTCTTTTCATAATATATGTTTTACCTTTTCATTAATATCATTGTCCAAATCTGATTACAAGAATACTTTCTATTTTATTTTTATTATCTGACCAAATAAAACTAAAGATGACGATATAATGAGATCATACATGGGGCAAAGAAGCAACAAAATAATTAAGGAAAAACAAAGGGATTTTTTTTTTCAAAATATAAAATATTCTAAAACATTTTAAAATACTATTGAAGTAGTAAAATTTCAATGAAAGGGTATAATGCTATATGTGAAAGTAATTAAAGTTGGTGATTTTTTTTTTTGATTTATTTTTTGCTATGTTTTAGAGGTTTTAGTCCAGATTTTTGAATTTTAAATATGATAATTATCAACAATAACAACTTCACTCATCTAAATATATATAATGAAAACTGCTTAAAGCATATATTATTGAGAAAATAAATTTAATTTCATGCTAATCCAAGTGATAAAAGGGCAAGTCCCTTACACTAAAACACCCATTATATATACAAGATCCAAAGAAGGTCCCAACTATAAGGATGTAACACCCCACAACTATTTTCCTAGGATCCGATTTTTTTTCGTCGTAAGTATATAAACTTGAAGCTAGTGACGCCTTGCTTGTCATCATGTTTTATGGTTCATTCCTATATATTGGAAGTCTATTTGGAAGCGGTATAGGGTCATAAGAGGCCTCTAGTACTTAGTTGAGTTCAAAACCTCCCTATCGATTAAGTTTTTCACATTAGATTATGCAAGGGTCAGTTTTAAATGACCTTAACTTTCAGCACAGAAAGAATTAAGTTGTCCACGACCTATCAAATAAGAGATTTCTGAATCCTCTTTCCAACGCCACTAAGATTGCCTTATTTCGAGTTTGGAGTAATAAATTATGACCATTTTAGTGTACTGCTAGAGCAGAGTTTTCTGAGATAGGATCTACGACCTGAACTTAGGGCCATATATTGAACTACCAACCCGTACTTTCAACTCATGGATTAACACCTTCAAGCCATATTGGGTCCCAAACCTAACTACAGATCGGTCTTGCTTACAAATCCCTCAACCACTCTCCACTTAGTTATATACACAACTACATATCTGATTCTATGGAATATAACCAACAACCACAGAATGAACATGATCAATTACAATTATAACTAATTCTCCATCATTAAATATGTAATTACTATGAAGTAATAGGTTCATATATCAAGTCATCTCATGGAATCCACACTCAAACTCTTAACGTGTGAGAATCTGACACTCGATCCAATAATTAACGTGTCAGAATATGACATCTGATTCAATAGTCGATGTCTCAAAATGTGACACTCGATCTAATAATGTACCAAAACAAGACATCAAATTCAATACATTGGAACGTGACATCCAATTCAATACGTTGGAATGTGACATCCAATTCAATACGTTGGAACGTGACACTAGATCTAATATGTATTATTGGTGTGGTACCTGATGCATCAGTCTAAATCACAAACACAATTATTATCATGATGAATGATTCATACACTTGCACAATCAAGTAATAGGCTCATATATCAATAATAGTCCTCTCATAAAATCCATACTCAAACTATTAATATGTCAGAACGTGACATTCGATCTAGTAATTAATATGTCAGAACATGACTACTAATCCAATAGTGTATCACAACATGACATTTCATCTAATAATGTGCCAAAACATGACATCTAATTAATAATTACAATCACCATCTCAATGATAACCACAATGAATATATCACAACTTGCACAATCATATAATAAGTTTCATTGCATGCAATTGTTCATCATTAGTCATTTCTTTAATTAGGTTCATCTATCTTTCTCGTTCGTATGTATTCATGCAATGCTAACTTGTAGTTAATAGGTGTGTGTATATATACATATCACGGATATGACATAAATCATCACCTAAAATGCAGTCACCCTACTTGAAGCTATAAGTAAATCAACGGGTTCATAGTAGGATATTATCAACACCATGACAATTCACATTAATTTTTTTATTTCATGAATAAGCATAATCCAAATAATTCACATAGGATAGTCAACATGAATACTCCCTATATATATATATATATATATATATATATATATGTGGGCGTTCGTATATAGATAGGTACATATGTATGTATCAATAATCAAATGTTGGACCCCTTCGATTATTATGTCTTTGAATCTCAAAATTACCCAACAATTCTCTTACGCATAAACTTTACAAGGATTACCAACCATCTCAATAAAAGTACTAAGGCAAACAATTAAACATTAGGATATTTCCACTAGTCGCAAACTAATCACAACCTGCATAATACATTCCTGTCCTAAGAGCAATAACTAACACACTTAGTGTAATACCTCGATCACAATCCTACTCTTATTAGGATCTAGAATTTATCGTCGCAAATACATAAGATTAAACGAAATCATGTTTTACTTGTACCTACATTTTAAGGATCATTAATAAATGTGGGAAGTGTGTGTGAAGTGAATCCGGGTCATGAGAGACCTCTAGTACTTAGTTGAGTTCAAAATCTTCCTACCGATTAAGTTTTTCACATTGGATTATATAAGAGTCAACTTTAAACAATCATAACTTTTAACACATAAGGAATTAGGCTTCCTATTCAATTCGGTGCTCGATACTCCTTCAAAGACTCAATAATATTCTCATATATAAAACTCAAATCAATTAGTTCAGTCAAGGCATTCGACTAGTCTCATTGGACTCTCATCAACTCAACAATTCTCTTACAATCTAACCTTTCAACAATCATACGATCTACTCAATCCCATTATTCAAGAGTTATTTGAATATGTGTTTGTTCTATTCAATCATTCTTGTTCAAATAGAGAAAATAAAAGAGTATTTTCAATGGTTATTTGAACTACATTCATGGTTAACTCATTCACATTCATCACATTCACAACTCGTGCTTTCAAACTCATTCATTACATAGAAATATTTAATTATCGACAATATTCAATTAGGGTACATGCAAGAAGAGGACATAATCAATTGTTACAAGTATTTAACTCATTAAACTATCAAGCTATTAAGAATTTATTAGGATCTAAGAAAAACTTTTAAGAATTCGTTCATGGGACCTCAACTCAGTTTGCATTCAACAAATCAACAAATTAGGGCACATTGAAGAAATTAGATGTCTTTATTTAATATTAGGAGAATACATTAAAGAAAAAAATATCTGGAAAAGAGATTCTACTAAAAAGTTATTTTGATTTAAGAACATCTAAAATAAATCAATCGAAATGGGTACTAGAACAGTTTCCTTATCAAATGTTGGTTCTTATACATGCATTCAATACATTTTGCGTAATTATTTACTTACATTTAAAGTACTGATCTTTGTGTTACATTTAATAGTGTAGCTAAATATGTCAGTTATCTCTTTTCTTAAAATCATATGTTAAACATTTTTCTTTTGAGTCGATGGTCTATCAGAAACAATTTTTCTATCTCATAAATATAAGGATAAGATTTGCGTACATTCTATATCCTCTCAAATTCCACTTGTAAAATAATATTGGGTATATTATTGTTATTCATATTACGTTCAAATTAAAGATATTAAAATTGATATTTATTTTCCAAGAATATGTTTGTTTTGCACATATTTTTATTGATAGGTGAAAATTTTGAATTGGATCATATACTTTGAAATTTGATGATATTTTTCGTAACAGTCCAAGAGGTTTTGTGATGCTAAGGAAATAAATATATATTCTCCACCGCCTTTCCTACAATTTTTTAAATGTAATTATGCATTTATAAAATTCCATGCCTAGGAACTCTTATCATATATTTTATTTTTATTGTATATTTTAGGACTTCTTATTTTTTAAACAGATTTATTTTTTAAAAAAGTTCTTAAATCATGTGAAATTGAATGAAAATGTTTTCACTTAATAGTCTGAACTAAAAAAGCTCGTGTCGTCAATAGTTTTACCCAAAATATCCCTATTGTTACTTAATGGTTCAAAACTAGCTCTTTTTCAAATGAATTTATTATTTCTTTCTTTTTACACACATTCTTCTTCAAATAATTTTTTTTTATTAGCAAATATTTATCCTAATTCAGATAAAAATGATTAAGAAATAAAAATATTTTCTACTTTATCAGGATTTGTTTTTATCGTTGATGAAATTAGTGTTGAGGTTCGTATGGTAGAATTATTTCATTTTAATTGATAGAAAGAGATTACAAAGCAAAAATGATTACTTCCTAATTATTTATTAGTTAAAGTGATTTAAAAATAAAAGAAATAAGAATAGAGTTCTTTAAAAATAATTTTTTTATTAGAAATAAAATGTATTTTAAAATTAAATACATAACTTATTTATTCGGAAAGAATAATTTTGACCCATTAAGTAATTGTAGGGACAATTTTGAATTAAATTATTAGCGGTAAAAGCATTTTTGGACAAAACTCTTGACAACATGTTCATTTCTTAAATTAAATATTAATTGAAGGCATTATTGTTCAAATTTGTAGTTTAAAATATTTTTGATAATTTTCTGATATTTAAAATATTTTTTTCTTACCATTTCTTTTTAAATTGGGGGTAGGAGAAGGGAAAGAAGAAATGGGGAGGGAATTCCAATGTGGGAAATCGAACCCTCATCATATATCTATCTTTCTAAAATAAAAGGGAAAAGGCATAACTTCGGGGGGGG
>JBCEWC010005650.1:0-24548 GCA_038996855.1 Solanum aculeatissimum
TATGTTGTTGTATCCAGATGGGTGTGTTCAATTGTGGGCTGAGTTCGTCTGGGAATTGAATTCCCAGAGGGGTTGCCTCCACCGTTATGAGGTCGCCATCTTCCCCTTGAATTTCAGGTTGGTTGACCTTGGGTTCCCCCATCACCAAAGCCCCATCCATTTGTATGACTTCGACTGCCTTTTCCTGAGCTGCGCTGATTTGTAAGCCTCCCTCTCTTGTTACTTCCTTTTCCTGGAGACTTAAGTCATCGCAAGAAACCTCCTTATTGAAGGCTTGTACTTCGATATCAACAAGGTCCAAATCAAAAGTTGGGCTGCTAAAATCTTGGGCCTTTTTGTCAACAATAGGGTACAAAAAAGAGCGCAGATTCTCTTTTCTTTTTAAGAGGCCCACCCGATTACCATTAATGCCCTAGCCTTGTGATTTGTTTCCACGTGTCCCTAAATTCAAATTCCCCCTTCCTTCGATGTACCCACGTGCCCATCCGCAATTTCCGCTGCCATATGCTCTAAATGGGACTGTTCCCTTTCCTTAACCTCTGGACAAAAGCATGGCCCTGCCTTTTCTATTTCCATCTTTCTGACGGTGACCGGAATCTCACACCATATCGTAATAGTGTAGGTGAGACCCCTGTTTGACACTTCTACTACCTTCGGCACCCTCCCACCGTCTCCCTTCACCTTTATTCTGGCCCACTAGAGGTGATTCTTGAGGGATGTCTCCTCGGTCTCGATGAAACCGACGCACATGTCGTTGATCTTGAATACTTCCTTCAACCACAAAGAGAGTGGTAGACCCATAGCCTTGATCCAGACCCAGTCTCTATTAACTTCCTCCGACCAACACCCAATCGTTGGGCTCCACCACTGGAGATCCACCGGCACCTTCCAAGCTCATTTTCCTATGAGTACATGTTTTGTTGCTGTTCTTGACGGAAGTTCAAGAAGGAACTGACCGTCGTTCATTGCAAAGACATTAACTCCACTACTTGACTTCCAGTTGTTGCATGCCCATCTCCTCACATCATTCAGACTCGGAAGCTCTTGTGTATGGTTTCGAAATTTACCAACGATGCACCTCCTCAACAGTTCGTTCTCAAATTTCGAAGTCTCTTCCCCAGCTTTGGGTTTGTCTCGAGCTGTAGCCACGCCTTCCTGAGTCGTTGTCCATCTATTACTGCAACAGACCTCCTTGTATGAAACTTTCGGACTCCTCAGCTTGGGTGCCTGCGTATTCGCTTCCTTATTAGGCTCGTAGATGAATCTGGCTATTTTGTACGCAACGTTTCCCCATCCTTCCTTGTACTTGGTTTCCGGTGTAATAATGACAGACTTGCTAATGCCCTGGATAGCAATAAAACTGATGTATCTGCCATTTGCGTTAAATTTCAGAGTACAAAAATACTCTGAAAATTTCTCCTTAATTATCCATCTTTTCACTGCATTCTCTTGTATCTTTGATGCTTCAATAAGTGTTGCCACCATCCATCGCAAGACTTTAATGTTGATTTTGACTCTCCTCATTAAGTTCCTACTGCGCTCTGTCCATTCAAACCAGTTCCCTTTTTCATCGCTGCTTCTGGCTATCGCATATGATTTGAACCCCGCATTGTAATAGATAACCTTCTCCATAATTAGCAATAGGAAGAAGAAAGAAAGCTACCTCGTAAGGAGTTAGCTGAGGGTGAAGTGATGAGAATGGTGGGTGCAAGGTAGATCCCAGCGACCACCGGAAAGAAGGGTCTCTCTCCCCTAGTAAGTAGGAGAGAGAGTAGCATTGGGAAAAGTGTCTGAGAGTATTTTTTAGAATAGTTGTTTGATTGCAGAAGCTCTACGTTACCTACACAATGAATGTTTCTCAGCCAGTTATTCACAGATGTTCTATCAAGAATCCTTCTTAATGACAAATTAGAATCCCAAGAATATTCTCAAATCAACAAACATGCTGATCGGAATCCTTTTCAATCTGGAGATTACCATGCTCACTCATGTTGCCTTCCATCTTTCTCCCACTATTGGTTGGCTCCTTATTCCTTTTCCTCGTCAATTTTTTTCCTACCAATAGCACTTCCTCTTTGGGAATTCAATCCCAATTTTGCCCCTCACAGAATTTGCAAAATATCTTAGGTTAAAGGATAAATCATGGGAAATAAGAGGGGAAGAAGCAAACAAGGAAATGGTTCATACATTAGATATGCAAAATGCAAAGAACTCCCCCATTCTTTTAAGAGCACATGAACAGTAGAATAATAGTACGTAATGATTAGAATGAAATTCATACCTCCAAAAGTACTGCATAATTTATTATAATCTGTGGTGTAGCAATTCTCAGATCCAAAATTCGCTCATAGACCACACGAGTTGACTCTAAGTTTCCTAGACTCTCCTCCAAATCCACAAACAGTAACCAAAGCCTTAGAGATTTGTGTAGCTTCATTTGCACTGGTTCATTTCCATCAGCAGCAACTGCATGTTAAAATATGAAAAGAGCACCCAAGAGTTAGCCCAAATATCCATACAGCATCAATTGACTGCAAATGAAATTAGACATCTAGATTCCTCAGTCAAGATATACTAAGAGGTCGTTTGATAGTGTGTATTAGTAATAGTAAAAATAATGCATGCACTAACTTGGTATATTAATAGTATCTTGTTTGGTACACTTTTTCATGCTTTGTATAACAAGTTAGTTATACACTCTATTGTGTATTAAGGTGTGCATTAGTAACTTCATAGATTTCTAGGCTACAGTAATACAATGTTTTTAATGCATGCATTAGCATAATTAAAGACTCAATTGCCCCTCAAAACTTTTTTCACATCTTTTCCACCATAATTGTGGAGGGTATATTTGTAAATAAATTTGCTTATGTAATGCATGTTATTTTTAATACATCAAACCAAACAATGCATAAAAGTATTCTATGTATAATTAATGTAATCGTAACTAATACATGCATTACTAATGCAAGGATTATTAATACACTCTAGTTAGCATTATTTTTATACACTCTACCAAACAACCCCTAAATGTTTTCTTGAAACATTTCAGCTGCATTTTTTAAAGACTTAGATTGGTCATGGAGTTCAAAGAAATTAATTAAAAGCATATGATTAGTTTTATAGACAGAAGGGTACAAACTAGAGACAAAATTTTACTTTGCTAAGTTTCAGTCTCGAGAAATTTCCCACTAAAAGAGTCATGCTTTGCTTGGTTGCGAATCAGGAAGGCAACAGATGAGGCATTACAGAAAAGTAGTATGCAGATTTGCTCAAGGTGCTTCATGTGCGAGCAGGAAATTGAGGTAAACAGCCACCTAGCATACGCTGTCAAAACAACTATAAATCTGCGGACCATGTTCTTATGTAGATTAAGGGTTAGCTAGATGATGCCAAAGACTACTCTGGAGCTCTTAAACAGTTGGCCAGGAACTGGAAGCAGGGGCAGGAAGGAAGAATGGTGGAAGACTATCCCAGCGTGCATTAGGCGACCATTTGGAAAGAAAGGAATGCTAGGTGGTTTTTGGGCAAAGCATCAACTTTAAGAAGATAAGTGTATTAGCCTTTTATTTTTTGGTGTAGACAAGATTTGGAAGGGGAGGTGGTAGATTTAGTTCATTTCCTAGGGAACTTGTAACCTGACAACCCTTATGAGGGTGTGCCCATCACTCTGTGGGATGTGAGTTTCCAATTCATCATTTCTTGGATGATGAATTTTTTGTGAATACAAAATTACCCTTGCCTCCAAAAAAAAAATCCTCTATGAGCTGTCTGGATTTTTTCCAGATGCAAGCTTGTTTCTCTCTACTTGCTACTTCTGTTGATTATCTTTTTGGGATGAAAAAGAACTTCTGTAGGTTGTTTTACTTCAAAAGTAACGTGAAATCCACCTTCAAAATTTTAGTTCCTGATGAATGGTAATATCAACATATTATTTCTTTGTATTCCATGGCTCAATTAGATTCAATGCTGATCTATTATTTAAGCTTCATGGGCTAAATACTTAACAAGTGACAAGAATAAAGAAACAGTCATGAAAAAAGAGCATAGATACAAAATGGAAAGTCAGAATTACCTCTCCGTTTAACCTCAACAGTTGGTTCAGCAGTGGCACGTCTCATCAGTTCTAGAGCACCCTTGAAATTCTTATACCGTAGTTCCATCTCAGCCCATTCACACCAAACACTAGCCAGATGATCAACAGTTTTATAATTCACCTGAACCGCCTTATCAAAGATGACTCTTGCATTTGCAATATCCTTATGGTTTTCATAAAGTTTTGCAAATGCAACCCACAAAGTATGTGGCTTCCCCACAGCCTTCATTGGGTCAATAGTTCTAACTGCCTCGGTGAACGTTAATATTTGCTTCGTCGGATTCCCTTCAAATAGTTTTACCCTTCTATGCCACTGTTCTACATTATGCGGATTTTGCCTCAAAAGGACACTATTGGCGAGCTCTGGCCTCCTATCCATAAGATGTTCTAGCCTTGCTAATCTCAAGTCAACATCCTTGTCATCATTTAACCAAAACTCTCTAAGCTTCTTCTCTAATTTTGCCACATTTAACCTGTCATCCTCCTCATCCACATTTTCCTCTGCCCCAACCTCACCGTTATTCCCGTCATCCGTCAACTCACTATCACTCATCTCCTCCATTTTCAAGGCAAGCATACTCTCCTCAAACTGGGAGTATGCATCAAAGATAACACTAAAATCCCTAACAGTCACCACAGTTGTCATCCCTTCTTCGAAAATATCTCTCGCCTTCTCAACCAACTTCCTCCTGATGTAATAATCTGCCAACGACGTCCAAAGCCTCCCAACCTCATCGGTAAACTTCTTAATCCCTCCTCTAATTATCGCATCCACATTTAAACCTGATATTTCAGTAGCATGCTGTGTTAACAAGTCACACAACTCCAACCAAAGCCTATGTTTAGTCTTCCCTTTAATGGAATAGAACTGATCATCATTTAATACACCAGCTAACCTCTCTGCTGCCTCCTGCCACAGCTCGGAATTCAACAAGAACTCAAGCAAATCCTCAATATGGGAAGGGTCATACTTCAAGTACCTCCTATAAACCCTAAGTGACGTTTCAATAGGAATTCCCCTTTGACTAACAAACACTAAATAAGGTTCCCAAATCCTATCATGCTGAGTAACAGGTAATGCACACAATGCTCTATCGAAAGTACGTCGGGTTCGGGTAACGAGTTTCTGCTGAGTTAAACTCACCAAGTACATGATCCAAATTCGTGGCATTTTGTGCATTGTAACAAGGGCTCTCTCGAAAGTATTGTTTAGAGCTTGGTACAGGGAGTGGTTGATTGGAAGATTCCGAACTAACTCCAGACGTTCGCGGAGATACGCGTGCCATAATTTGTAGCTTCCGGGAAGAGCTTGTAGAGCTCGTTCGTAAATCACTCTTCGTTTTGCGAATGGCGCATCTGCTCGTGCCACTAGATAGCGCCACCACTGCTTCAGGCTAAAAGGATTTCTGAGGATCTCTTCCTCGTACGGGAGATCTTCTTGGCTGGGGTAGAGCTCCCTCGGGATTGACATATCGAAAGCTTTGATTTGAATTGGGTTTCGCTAAGAAATGTAGCTGGTAATTTATATATAGAAAGAGAGTTCAGAGACAGAATCCGCCGGCGCAAATCGCCGGGAAGTTGTGGGGAATCTGGGTTTTAGCAGGTAAGGAAAACCCTACTGAAACCCGAAAGAGGAAGATAGAGAACAGCCGGCTCCGGTCTCCTTTTAATTTTTATTTTTTAAATTGAAGAAATAATACTAATAACGTCCAAATATGTATATATTTAATATTTTTTTGTTATTTTAATTTATATGACATAAATAAAATTTGATTAATTTTTTAAATGTTTTTAAATTATTATGTTTTATAGTATTTTACTACATTTTTAGTTTATGTAATTAAATATTTTAAATTATTAATTATTAAAAATTATAATTTTTTAAATATATAACAAATAAAAAATGAAAGTAATATAAATAAATTGAAATAAAAACACCTTTGATTACAAACACACATTTTGTTCCAAAAAACTTTTAGATGTTTAGGTATGTAAAATGATAAATTGATACTAATCGAACTCTATTGAATATGGATAGAATGTCAAAAAATAAAAAATAAAAAAATCTTAGTTTGAGAATTTAAGTATCTCTTGTGGATATCAATTCATACACACATTGTTTGAGTTTTGATTTTTAGAATCACTTATGTTCTTAGAATAATCATATATATATGAGAATGTTAAGTCCGTTACGTGGAACTCTCACATAATTCTAATTTATTTATTTAAATAATTTAATATTTTAAAAATCAATTAAATAGTCTAATAAAAGTTGAAAAAACTCAAAAGATGTTTTTTATTAAACGGTATTTTAGCCTATCACAATCATTCGAAAAAGTCACAACCCTTCAAAAAAATCGCAATTTTTCAAAAAAATCACAGTCCTTCAAAAAGTCATAATCATTTGAAAAAATCATAACTCTTCAAATTTGAAAAAATCATAATTCTTCGAAAAAGTCACAATTTCTTGAAAAAGTCACACCATTTCAAAAAATTCACAATTCATAACTCTTCGAAAAAATCAAAACTTTTCAAAAAAGTCATAATTCCTTATAAAGGTCACAACCTTTCGAAAAAGTTGTAATCCTTCAATATGAAAAATTATCTACTTTTACTATAATTAAATAAATATAAAATATAAAAAATATACTAAATTGATCTTTAAGTTGGGGTATTATAGTAATCTCTTTAGAAAAGTTATAACCCTTCAAAAAAGTCACAATCCTTCAAAAAAATCATAACCCATCGAAAAAGTCGCAATCCTTTGAAAAAGTCACAATCATTCGAAGAAGTCGCAACTCTTAGAAAAAGTCATAACCCTTAGGAAAAGTCACAACCCTTTAGAAAAGTCACAACTATTCGGAAAAGTCACAATTTTTCGAAAAAGATACAACCCTTAGGAAAAATCACAACCCTTCAAAAAAAATCACAATCATTTGGAAAATTCACAACTATTGGAAAAAGTTACACTTTTCAAAAAGGTCACAAATTTTCGAAAAAGTGACAACTCCTTAAAAAATCAAAACCTTTCAAAAAAGTCGCAATCTTTCAATGTGAAAAATTATCTAATTTTAATATAATATAATATAATTAAATAAATATAAGATTAAATATATACTAAATTAATTTTTAAGTTAGGGGTATTACAGTAACCTCTTTAGAAAAGTTACAACCCTTCGAAAAAGTCACAATCTTTCCAAAAAGTCGTAACCCTTCGAAAAAGTCAAAACTTTTCCAAAAAGTCGCAACTCTTGGCAAAAGTCACAGCCTTTCAAAAAAGCTTGAATTCTTCAATGTGAAAATTTTTTTACTTTCAATATAATATAATATACAATATAAAAAATATGCAAAATTAATTTTTTAAGTCAGGGGTATTATAGTAATTTAACATTCATGTTAGGGGGTTTGTACTTTTAAGATAGTACTAGTACATTGTACGTTTGCACGTGTGTGTTGCATCAATTTAAAGATTATATATAAATTGTATTTGTCATTAAATAAATACAATATTCATGTAAACAAAATTAAATAAATACTATCAATTTGATGAAATAGTTTAGTCTATTGTGAAACGGCAAAGATGAAAAAATCAATTTAATTGTTTATAATATAGATATGTTAATAATTTTTTAATAAATAAGGTAATAATTTAAAGTTGAATAATTAGAATTTTAATAATTAACTGATTAAAATTTAATGTAACAAAAGATTTCTAAATATAAAAAGAGTAGTTTAATGTTTCCAACATAATCTTACTGAATTTTTTTACTTTTTAAATTTGTTATATTACGTATTTTTATTAACCAAATATTTGATCGTCAAAATTTTAGTTAATTATTTAGATAGAATAGTCCTAAATCAAAAGTGAATTCTAAATATAAGGAAATTCTAATCCAAAAATGAATCTCGAAACTAAATAAATATAAGATTAAATAATAAATTAAGAAAAATAGTGAAAAGATGATTTTATCTAAAGCATAATATTTTAATGAAGGGCAAAAAGTTCAAACAACATTTCTAATGGTCTTCACATTTTTAATATAGTATAGATAAACCCTTCGAAAAAGTCACAATCTTTCGAAAAAATCACAACCTTTCGAAAAAGTCATAACCCTTCAAAAAAGTCACAACTCTTCAAAAGAGTCACAATCCTTCAAAAAAAAGTCACAACTCTTCAAAAGAGTCACAATCCTTCAAAAAAAAAGTCATAACTCTTCGAAAAAGTCACAACCTTTCGCAAAATTCACATTCCTTCGATGTGAAAAATTATCCCCTTTCAATATAATATAATATAATTAAATAAATATAATATAAAATATAAAATATATACTAAATTAATTTTTAAGTTGGGGGTAATATAGTAATTTAATATTCAAATTAGGGAGTTCAAGCACTATTGAAAAATTAATTATATCGAGAAATAATGTTATAATCCAAAGATATAATTGAAGATCACTAAAACTTTAGCAATATTACATTAATAAAAGTTCTTGAGATAAATTTATAATGCTGAACTTTCTATACAGAAAGAACTTAATAACTTTAGAGTATTTTATTAATTTTAATATTAAAATATATCACGTTTATTGGAAAGAAGAGGTGGCTTGAGATTTTCAATCTTAGGCAAAATTAAAGTAAAAACTAATGTATAACTTACATAAATCCCATAGTGTAAAAAATAAATTACATTTTATCCCTATCTTTTACTAATTTACAAAAATCCCTTAAAATATGAGCAATCCGGATTCATCTCAATACACGTGATACATAACAAATGAAATACCAATTAATTATTCTGTTACGATTAAAAAAGAAACAAAATCTAAACATTAATATGAAATCTCACAAATCACGTTGATTTCAATCTCTCCCAAATCATAAACAACTTCTACCAATTCAAATTTCAAATTTTCTTCTCTCATATCTCTCTCAAATTGTCTTAGATTCAAATAATCAATAGATTCGGTGATGCAATAACGGCTACCGCTGCGTCCAGATTCGGTGACGCCATTTTCGTCAACATTGAACGAGTAGTGATTTTGACATTTGTGCTCTACAAATTTCCAATGAATCATGAACATACATCTTTGAATTTCATAAAAATATATATTTGAATAACAAATTCATACCAGTCAGCGTAAGGTGATACGCATCAAAATACAAAAAATATGCCCCAATTAATACTTTAAATGTGAATCAACTATACAAAAGAAAAAATATTAGAGCATGTTTAATGAATCACCATAAAAATTAGTTAACAACCCACAATGAATCACCATACACGACTTTAAAATTTAATGATTCATTGTGGGTTGTTAAATAATTTTTATGGTGATTCATTAAACATGCTCTAGTATTTTTTTTGTTGTTGTATAGTTGATTCACATTATAAAAGTATTAATTGGGGCATATTTTTTGTATTTTGATGCGTATTACCTTACGCTGACTGGTATGAATTTGTTATTCAAATATATGTTTTTATGAAATTCAAAGATGTATGTTCATGATTCATTGGAAATTTGCAGAGCACAAATGTCAAAATCACTGCTCGTTCAATGTTGACGAAAATGGCATCACTGGATCTGGACGCAACAGTAGCCGTTATTGCATCACCGAATCTATTGATTATTTGAATCTAAGACAATTTGAGAGATGAGAGAAGAAAATTTGAAATTTGAATTGGTAGAAGTTGTTTATGATTTGGGAGAGATTGAAATCAACGTGATTTGTGAGATTTCATATTAATGTTTAGATTTTGTTTCTTTTTTAATCGTAACAGAATAATTAATTGGTATTTCACTTGTTATGTATCACGTGTATTGAGATGAATCCGGATTGCTCATATTTTAAGGGATTTTTGTAAATTAGTAAAAGGTAGGGATAAAATGTAATTTATTTTTTACACTATGGGATTTATGTAAGTTATACTTTAAAATTACCTAGAAACAAACTGGCAGATCAAATGAACCATACACATGAGTTGATAGATTGCATTTTACTATAAAAAAAAAAACACTGTCACATTGTAAAATAATTTAGAGTTTGAGACAGACAAAAATAAAAGTATAAAACTGTCAAGGACTTTATATACCAAATGGTACAAATATAATTATTTAATTTACTATCGAGTTATCGGTTAACTCGTTAAACAAATAAATAAAATTTAAATCATTACCAAAACTCCTAAACCTATAACTCATTATCGATAAATCAATAACTTTTTTTTAGTTTGAATAATCGATTTCAATTCGATTTTGAATAGTGATACTACTAAAGGTGTCATAATCATAATGTGGGTATATTTACTTGCAAAAATAATACTAGTTGATTTATTGATAATGAGTCGTCCCTAAAAATCAGTTACACACTTTAACTATTTAAGTGACCTATTACACACTTATACTATGTCAAAGTGAATTTATTTGACCCTTCCTGTACCAAACTCATATATTACGTAGAGAGTGAGACACACTCGCCCTGTTAGGCTGCCAACCCGTTTCGTTTTCAACCATATCCGTCTCATTTCACCCATATCCATTCTATTTCACCAAATCTGTTCAATTTCTCCTAAGAACATACAAATCTAACCGTCGATTTTGACCATAAATAAAAAAATACTCTAAAGATTTCTCAATTTAATGGAGTTTTCCAAAGAAAAAAGAGAACATATAAGACCCATTTGGATCTATTTCCATCGTGTCTACCTCCTCCAAAATAGAGTTCTTTTTTTTTCCGAGAGTTTTTATCTATGACAATAAGAAAGCATGCCAAAATTTCTCCGCTCCACTACTATTGTTCTTCCCCATTTCTCCAACAACATGGTGTCATTTTACAAACCCACCATTGTCAGCTCAATCAGTCTCCATGGAATGTCATCACATTCCCCATTGAAGATGTAGAAAATGATAATATTATTTACCACTACACAATACTTCTTCAATCAACTCACAATCTGAAAAAGAAAATTAATTATTTTTAGGGAAAAGAGAGGATTATGAAAAAGAGAGAAAGGAATAAGAAGTTACATTTGATTCTCCTTCAATTTGGGACTTGAATCTCTAGAATTTAATTGAAGAATTAGGGTTCTTAAGGTTTTTGATTGAATTTGTGTGGTGGGTTCTATTTGTTTGAATTTTATAGGATAATATTAATTAAAAAAACCGATTATACTGTGCAGACGCGCTAACAAAGAGTCACAAAAATGTGCTTGGGATTTGGTACAGAAAGGGTTAAATAAATTCACTTTGACATAATATAAGTGTATAATAGGTCACTTAAATAGTTAAAGTTTGTAACTAACTTTTAAGGAATTTACGTCTTTTCCCTTTTGTTACCATATGACATTATGTTTTGTTACAGTATGTCATGTTTTAACAATTCTAACATAATTTATGACTAATTTGGTTTAATGATTTGTAGTTAGTTTCCCGATATAAGCTAGATGAAGATTGTGTCAATCTCATTCTGCCTCTAAAACATAGATGCATGAATGGCCTGTATTATACATAGCGGGATACGTGGATTATGTATTTGTGAAATTTTACTAGATGATTAAAACAATGATAATTTATAAAAAGTTTTGACACAAAAATAGTAATACAAAATTTTGGCATTGGAGCAAAACTCATGCACAATTAGAAGACTTTGAGTATTAAGTCCTGCCAATGTGGATTTACTTGAGATGAACACAACTATAGACAAAGGGTTAGAAGAATATTTTAACGATCAGGCAAAAATCGTGCAGAATTTGATAATAGTAATCACAATGAATTAAGTATTGTCAATCATACAGAGTTGTGAAGAATTCACCTAGATTAATAGAATGAATATACGATAAAAATTTTGACGATTCGAAAAACTTATAAACAATTGAAGATCACAATATCACATATAAATTTTAAAAATTTCAGTAAAAAAATTTGTATTTTGTATTTCTTTTTTCTCTTTTTGTTTTCAGTAAATGACTTTTTGATCGATAAGAAACCTAGATCCTTGAATATTTAAGAACCAATAATCGAGATCCTTGACTATCTAAGAACCAGGAAAAAAAATAGGGCATTTTATAGAGGATATTTGATGTGTATCCTATAAAAATTTTGCATCAAGCTAAGATATAATTCTCGAGGAATTTCATAGAGGAATCGAGATATTGTTAAACTCGATGGATTCGTTGAGATCTGTTGTTCTTCGACTCATCAAAAAAGTGAACAAATTAAATTGTCGTGGTGGTTTGAATTTGTTTTCTTAATCACCATGCATTCAATAGTTTGTTTGTTTGTTTTTGCTTGTTTTTAATGAGGATGATTGTTTATCAGAAACAAAATTCATAATATATTTGAATTATTGTATTTATTTCAAACTAATTTGTGAATTATTGTATTTATTTTAAACTAGTTTTTGAGAGTACATTGTATAGAAACACTCTTACTTTCACATTAATGACAAAGAACTATTAGAATCCTATATTTCGTAGGTAACCACTTTGTTACTTTCATGACAAACTAACATGATACACAAAATAATGAAATTGTTGATAATGAGTCTAACAAGGATCCAATATTACAAAATAATGAAATTGTTGATGATGAGTCTAACAAGGATCCAATATTACAAAATAATGAAATTGTTGATGACGAGTCTAACAAGGATCCAATATTATAGAAGGAAGAAATTAAGAAGAAGAATTATATACTTGGTTAATACATTCACTATTCATATTATCAAATTTGTTGGCCAAAGAATAATGTCATATATAATAATCATAATTTATAATAGAAAAAAATATCATTTTCTTTCTGATACGAGAAATTCACTTTAATAATATGTAATTTCAATTTTTTTAATTGATATACAAGATTTTTTTTATAGACTACCTTATATAAAAACACTAGTTGAGGATCATGAGTTGTAGGGTATGTGTGAATCTTGAGAGTTGTATAATTATCTAACATCAGATAATGATGTCTCAATATTTTGAATTGTTAAGTTTATTTTTAAAAACTTAAAGATTCATATTCAATTTTAGGTAACATTTTAAAAGTTTAGCTATTAAAATTTGAATGATAAAACACATAAGAAGTTTGTTGGTTTTTTTTTTTAAAAAAAAATTATTCACATTGAGTGTATTCATCAAATTAATGTAATTTCTCATGGTTAGATAATTTAATTAAGTAAAACATATACTGATTAATCAAGGTTCAGTAAAATAAATTCTAAATTCAAACACATGACATGCATGTATAGAATGATATATGCATCAGGTATGGATAAGTTTACTTTTTTTTGGAAAACTTATATAAAATAGACTCCGTCGATATATTGACATCATATAAGACTGAACTTAATTCTCTAGATACTCCATTGTTATATTGATACCCTATTGATATCATATAGTTTTAGACTCTTTTTGTAAGAAATAAAGCAATTAAGGGAAAATTATTAAAGTTATAAACTTGTTTGAATAAAAAATCCCTAAAGTGTGGTGTTGGACAACTATATATATGCTTAGTAATTGGCAATTCGACTAGCAAAATACTTGTGAGGCTAAAACTTTGTCTTTCTATGCGGCTACTCAATATATGCGCTTGAATTTAGAGTTCATTTTATTTAGTTTTGATTAACTACATGTATTTTAACTATTCATTAGAAATTATATTAATTTCGTGTATATAACGGATGTGCACAAATTTTTATCCTTGTGTGGTTGGGTCGGGAGTGAACAAATAATGTGATTTCAACTCCTTAATTTTATTAGTCAATTGCTAGTATACCACATAAGTTACTGTTGTGGAAAATACAAGATACACTATAAGTACATGTATCTAAAATAAATTACACATAAATTAAAGATAAAATCATTCCCAACATCTCTCACTATTAACATTCTGTAAATAATTTTTATTTTTATTTTCTCTCGTGTATCGGTCAACAAGAAATAGTTTGAGTTTTTTTATTTGCATAACATATACTATTATTAGCAATGGCTTATCTAGTTCCTTCTCTTCAATCTCCGATTACAATTCTGACTCAACCACCCTAAATTCTTCTTTAAAAAAATATTATTCAAATAGTAGTACATATTTTCTAATAAGAAATTTTAGCCATGAAAATTTTTTCAATTACAAATTACTCGAAAAATTTAGATACTATTCATCATCAGAATCAAAATTAGAATTATTAATGCAACAACAAGAAGTAAAGAATGTTCAGATTTATACTCTTCTTTTTAGAATTGAAAAGATTGGATGAGCACATGATGCGTGTTAAGTTTTTACTTCTTGGTGTACGTTTTATATCTATGGTTTTCTATATCTATGGCTTGTTCAATTTATCTTTATTTGTTGTTTTGGAGCTTAATTATAAATAACAAATTTTATTTATATATTTCAATTGTGGAGTCCAGACGCATAGCATTTTCTTTTTAAAATTGTAACATGGGTGGCTTTATTTTAGCACCTTTCCAATAAATCGCTATTAAAAAATATTATTTTCTCATCGGAAAATGTTTAGTGACACAAATAAATTAGAAAGTTTTCCAGTATTTTAGTGAGAATTTGTTTAGCAACAGGTACCATGTGTTTTTCCAATGGGCTAATTCGATAAAAAATTAATAAAACCTCTATTTTTAGCAGTTAAGTAAACAGACTTGAGGATGACATCCTATTTCTCGATGGTTTAGTCGATGGGATAATTTAGAAAGCGAGACATATTACCAGTTTTACTCTTCACTTTTATATAGCTTACAACTATACAAAATACTCCCTTCTATTTTACATTGTCCAATATTTACTTGACACCCCTTGAATTACAATAAATAGAATTATAATTTATTATATCACAATTTCAATCTAGACACACAAAAGTGAACATTTACTTTCAGTAGTGTAGAGAAAAAGAGGATGGAGGAAATACTTGGAACTCTTTCATTTCGTTAATACAATACAACTAATGTGGCAAGTCAACTGTCATCATTGGAATTGGTCAAAACATGTTCATCTCTTAGTTGTACAGAGAAAACAATAACTCTGTGAACCACATCTAACCAGTCATTATTAGTCACTCTTTTATATTTTCTGTTTGGGAAAAGATGAAGGATCTCAGATGGGTGAAGGAAGCAAATGAAATACATCTCCACAGGGACACGTGTCTTCAATCAAAATGCGTATTGAAAAATACTGGAGGCGATCCAGTATCTTCATAGCCCTATTAATACCTCGAATACAAAATTACACATGCATGAATAAGCTGGCCAAAGCAAATAACATAATGATACAGTAAAATTGTCCTTTTCAGGCATCTCCTTTTCATTTTGAAACTCCAACAACAGTGGGGCTAAATCATCAACTAATTCGTACTGAATGCACCATCTCAACTACTAAGCATATTATTGGACCAAAAGACAAAATGAAAAATGAAGTTGAGACTTTGATTTTTCTTTTCCGTCTATTTTTTTAAAAACTTTATCAAGAATGAAATTTCAAAGTCACTAATCCAATAAACAATCCATTTCCACCTATTCACAGATTCCAGCTAGCTCGAACTTGACATAACTCCTTCAGCTGCCTGCCTCCAACAATCTGGTAATAACTATTTCAAAGGCCTAACCCAAAAACATTTACCAAATGCCTCTTCCGCCCAACTCTACAGAAATAACAATATGATAAAAGCAAAATCGGTGACATTTCGTTCATGACTCCATGACGTGCACATTCACCCCCACCCACGTCTTCACTGATTCACCAGATAAAGCAATAATGTATGTTGCCAGGACTTCAACCCTTCTCAAAAAGATCAGGATGGCAACTGCTATAATCACCTAAGCCGCACTAGAATTTCCATTTGTCTTGGATTCTGTTCGTACATATGTCATGCTCCGAGGAATGGAACAAGGAACTGCATTACTCGAGGGTGTAGCCAGACTAGAGTTCTCAGTCGATGTGGACTGAGCATCTCGTTTCCATTGCATACTTCTAGCACCAGGCCTGACAGGGAACCTGGACCTGTATAAAGTGGGGATGCCTCTAGGAAAAGGAGCCCGACCAAACCTAGAAATGGCAAAGGGACCACCTCTCGCAACACGAGGCCATACAGTGCCAGACGCTGCTTCAGGAGTAGCAGAGCTTTTCCTCACAACCTGTATAAAAGAACAACGTCAGTGCTTAAATGAACAGAAAGGTCCCTCCAAAAAGAGATGTACACATGCTAAATGAGCCTAGTATACATTGCTAAAAGAATAGGGTCTTCTTTTTACTCAAGTTTATCTTTTGATACTTCAGTTGCCAACAACTTAGAAGCACAAATTACCAAAAGAATATGGCCCGTGAGAAATATAGTAGAAAAATTATTATTGAATTGTGTGTCTACATTATTACACAGAGACCCTATTTATAGACACTACAATATAATCATTTACCAAGTAGGATACTATTTACTATTTTTATGCCTATTACTATTCCTAAACCTATTTCTCTGCTAAACAGAGATTGTATATACCTATTCCTATTAACATTCCTCCTCAAGCTGGTGTAGACAAGTTATATGTACCTAACTTGCTACAAATGTAATCAATATGAGGACCGATGAAGAGCTTGGTGAAATATCTGCAAGTTGATCACTTGACTTCACAAAATTGACAATCAATCTCAATGTGTTTAGTCTACATGAAATACTGGATTTGATGCATAATGTCGATAAAACACAGAGAGTTAAATTCCTAAATTGTAGTGTTGAACTTTCCAAACCAAGCTAGAAGACTATTCCATAACATAGAGTGACTTACTCAATTGACATACAAGGCTACCAAACTCCCCATGAGCAACAAAATCAGGTGGTTGCTCCATATAGACTTCTTCCTCGAGATTATCATGGAGAAAAACATTCTTAATGTCCAACTAATCAAAAGACTAATGGAGAATGATAAACATAGATAGAAAAGGGCGGACATATGCTATTTTAACCATAGAGAGAAAATCTCAGGGTAATCCGACCCAAATATCTAAGTATATATTTTTTTTTACAACAATAAATCTGAAGCAGAAAGAAAACATTGCATGAAAACTCAAATTTGTTGGAAAGAATACAATGGTCGCTGAAAAGTGCTCAAAATCTGGTATAAAATATATAGATCATCATCTCCAAATCAAGAGATGAGTAGATATTAAATAAGAAAGTCCCTGTGGACGACACGGTGCTACGAAAACACAGAAGAATACGAGATTGACACAAAACAACCCTAGAAAATCACCAGAAATTTGATTGAGTTATCTTCCCCTGAATATGGGGTTCATGTATATATCATTAGCCCTACCTTTTGTTAACATAACCAATAGCCAGAGGGGCAACATGTATGGGTCATAGCCGCCCGCCGACAACGGAAGCTTTTTCTTGATTTTCTACCAAGATCGTAGAAAGCTCTGATACCATGTGAGAATATAGGAGAAATTATTATTGAATTGTGTCTACATTATTAAACAGAGATCGTATTTATAGACACTACAATACAATCCTTTACCAAGTAGGATACTATTTACTACTTCTATTCCTATTACTATTCCTAATCTTATTTCTCTGTCAAGTAGGATTGAATATACCTGTTCCTATTCTAACATGGCCTTTTTAGTCTTCTATTCTTCAAATTTCTCCTACTTATGGGGGATGGGAGCATCAAATTAGTTATAATTCACATCACATGGTGAAGAGGATATTTGAGCAATCGTAAAAGATCACCAAAAATTTCTTGATATTGTTGGCAAAGAGAGATTGTAGCTTTGTATTCTCATCTAAATGGGATTGAGCCTCCTTTGTTTCCTTTTAAGTGAGTTAACTTTTGGTGAATCCTGAACAACTTTTCCACTAGCTGAATATGCTTCCTTGAAAATAGAAACAATGGATAACAATTGGATCCACAAGATTTACCAAGCCAAATCACTAAAGTGCATTGTTTCCAGAATGAAGGAATGCAATCCTTTACCTTGTTGGGGGTCAAGTGCATCATTGTAACTATAATTCATACATTTGCACAACCACTATTTTTATGCATGTAGACGTTCATAATACACAAGAACACTTGAAGAACCACTTCAAACGGATTTTGATTTGTGTCAACTCAAAATCCTGATTACATAGATTCTAAGGGGGTGTTCGGGTAGGGATGGCAATAGAGCGAGGCGGGTTGAAGTAATTTTTTTTAAAATTAAGGTGGAGGGGGACAGATTGCAGGTTTAAAGAACCAAATAGGAATTCAAAGAAAATTAAATCTTTGCAATTAATAAAAATAAAAAATATAAATTTTTTATATTAAACATCAACTTTAATTTTACCTTTTTTTTTCCTAAAATTTAAACTAGACATGTCTGGTAAATTGTTCGTTGTTCAAATGTTAATTAGAAATTGTTTGATTAGCGATTAAGAAACAATTATTGAAATGTTAACTAGAAATAGTTAATTAGTTGTTGAGATGTTGATCAACGAAAAATGAAAAAAAAAATCTGAATTTTTATTTTTCAAATTGAACTCAATTAAAAAAGAAAATAACTTAAAAATTTATACAGGGCGGATTTATGCGGTGGGGGGAGGTTAAAAAAATTTGCGAATTGAGCTCAACTCACCCCCATTGTCATCCCTATGTTTGGATTAATTAAATATTAGAATTCTCAAGTTCTTCAACCTTCGGATTTGGAACTGAATCATCCAAATGGGATCTTGAGCTTACACCAAAAATTGGAAAATGAGGTGACAACCCTATTAACCCTATACTATAACCACCCCACCCACCAACCAAAAAGAAAACTACAACAATGATCATACAGTATATGTTTAAGAAACACTTATGACACTAGCCACTATTTGTCTTTTCCAGAGTTTCCACTTATCTTTCCTAGTTAGTAATCGTCATAACAGAAGATTACAGTAAATCACAAATAAAATTTGAGAAGTGCAAGTCCTGCACAAAGTAGTTCCTTTTGGGGGGGTTTATTTCCCAGCGTGTTTTCTATGTTAACAACTTATTATTTGGATAATTAACTTCCCTGAGACCTAACACATTTTTTGCTTCAATTCCAAGCCAGAAAATAAACAAGAAATTAAGAAGTTCCCAAAAAAGTACGCAAGTAAGACCTAGGTCTCCATACCATTTTCACACTTGTACTCATCCCAACTAAAATAGGGATGAAAAGCTATGCAACCAAGGGTGTAGATAAGGGGCAAATGAAGTGGGCGCAAGCAACCAGGTTCACATTCCAACAGAGACAACATACACATAGTTGTTTCCGAGCCGCCTAGGCCTTGGTAGCAGAGTTACCTTACCTTGCATACCCAATACTTGTGCTAGTGAGAGGTAACAAGTACCGGCGAAATAGTATAGGTGTACTCATAACTAAGCATTGTTGATTTATACCGCAAACAAACTACTTCCATCACATGTTTGTCACTGAAAAGTGATTGCATGAGCTATGGAATGCTTATGCATATACTCAAACTCCATTTTGGTTGTGCATTGTTTGCACCCCTTTCCGTCTCTTGTTTTAGCAAAATTGATTTTCAAATAACAGACAAATGTCTGATATTTTTTTATAAGGTGGTATTCATATCGGGATGGCGATGGCAATGAGGCGAGGCAGGTTTAGTCAAATGCACAAAATTCTCAACCTGCCCCACCCCGCCCCGCCCTACATAACATTTTTTTTTCTATACTCAACCCGCTCCACCCTGCCCCGCTTCAGTTAAGTTTTCTTTTCTTATTATTTTGAGAAAGTTAACGTTTTATAGAAATACACCAGGAGCTTACAACAAGCAAAACTAAATATATCTATTACCTATACCCCTTCTAAACTATCTAGGAAATGAGAAATATCCTCCACCTTTCTGGGGAGGACATAGTTACACAAAAAATAAAAAGTTATAAGGCAGTGCAATTTCAAGCTCTGGAAAGTGATGCTCTCGTCTTCAAAACATCTCTAGTTTCTTTCCTTCCATATTGTCCACCAGATGCAAGCAGAGGGACAATCTTCCATCTCTCCTAGTGGATTTACATATTTCCTTCTCTGTTCCAACATGTTAGGGCTTCTGATGTATGCCTTGGCATGGACCAACTAATACCCCTCAAGTCAAAAAACACCTGCCACAGTTCCTGTCACTCTACAATGGATGAAGAGATGGTTTGTTATCTCTATTTCTCTTTCATTAAGAAAAAAGCACCTGGAACATAATTGTCTTCCCCTTTTCATTAGACTGTCCTGGCAACCAACCAAGTGAAACAAGCAATCTTGTGAGGTATTCTAACTTTCCACATCTTCTTCCAAGGCCATGGTAAGGGCATTGCAACTGGCCTATCAAAGTGTCTGTAAACTGATTTCACTGTGAATATTCCATTTTTTGCCCTCAACCATTGTAAACCGTCTTCGTTTTGTTAAGGTTATTGGCCTGCTCCAAAGAATTGTAGAAATCTGTTAGGATGTCTATCTCCCAGTCATTCAACATTATCCTAAAAAGGAGGTTCCATCCTTGGTTGTCCCTAACACCTGCTACTGTTGCATCCTCCTGCTGATTCAGATTGTAGATCACAGGATACAACTGTTTCAAGGGGTATTGACCAATCCACACATCATTCCAGAATGATGTCTTCCTTCCACTTCCTATTACAATTCTTGAATTTCCCCATGATTTAGGCCACTGGTTCCTGATTGTTTTCCATAGACCTACTCCATAAGGACTTGTAGCTTCCTTGGTGATCCGAAAGCCTTCCATTGTAGCCTAAGGACAGCTTTAAAAATGCTTTCAGACACTTTTCCCCATGCTACTCTCTCTCCTATTTACTAGGAGAGAGAGACCCTTCTTTCCAGTGGTCGTCGGGATCCTACCAGCCCCCACCATTCTCTTCATCTCTCCCTCAGCTAACTCCTTACGAGGTAGCTTTCTTTCTCTTCCCTAGTGCTAAACAACACAAATGAACAATTTCATATATTTCGCGATTGGTTTCAAATCCTTCGACATAGAAAGAATTCCAGGTACCTCTGGAATCTGGTACGAGTGGACAGAGAGAAGTAGGAATGCAATCACAAGGGTAAGGTTTAACAAGGGATCCATGGAGTGGATAGTAAGAGTTTTAAAGGAGGCTTCTCAGACAAAAGGAAATTCAGTACGTAGGTGGAGGAAGACAAACGATATAGAAGAAATTTACTGTGCTCGGAATTACAATAAATATGGAAGACACGTGAGTTTGATAAGTGTTCGGGGAAGACGAAGGCTAGTTCGGATAATCCCGGAGTTTAACTTCAATTCAGGGTGGGTAGAGATCGCAGATAAGGTGGCCAGATTTATAAGTGTTCCCACAAGCCAGAAAATAACCTAGAGGTTCTTAGAACCACTGAGGAGAACATATCTTATGCTGAGAGCTGAGATGGTCAGACGATCGAAATGGGAGAATAGAACAGGGAAGGGTCTTAAAGCAGATGATGTGATATAGAAAGAAAGAGCCATTAACATTAAAGATCCTTTATGTAAATTTAACGAAGTCCTCAAGAGAAGTTTGGTGGGGAAATTTCGAGAGGAGGCAACATTGTCAGACATTAGGAGGTGGTCGCAAAGCACCTGGAAACATGCTTACGGTCCGAGTGTGTACGAGATGGGCAACAATTTTTTCTTGTTTGAATGCAACTCCATGCAACAAGCTGAACAAATCATGGAAGGGAGATGGGAATGGAAGAAAACCCCAGTCAGACTTAATTGGTGGAGTCCACTGGCTATCACCATAGAAGAAAAAGAGAAAATTGAATCAACATGGGTTAAAATAATAGGACTTCCACTGCATCTTTGGTCACATGCCATCTTTAAAGCCATCGAAGATCGTTGTGGTGGATGGCTCGAAACCGAGGTGGAGACCACTCTCAGGAATCACCTCAAATGGGCGAGGATCAAGGTGCATGGTGATTGCCACAATATTCCGAGGGAGATCAGTATCGAAAATGGGGTCTTCTATTCAGAATGCAAATATGGGTCGAGTCGCTATCGGAGAAGGTGACTTTGCCAGTACCTCTGCACAAAAGCTTTGGGACAAAGCCTTGCCGGTCAAAGAAGTACAGTCTGACAAGGTCTTACTGATGGAGACCTCTCATACGATGTATGTAAATCCACGTGATATGGAAGGAGCTAGTAGAGAGAGAAGTTAGGCCAAGGGGGATAGGGCTTTTTCACATGACTCAAATCCAGATTTGGGCCAAAGCCCAAAAACACTAGGAAAAGAAAACTCCGAACGGGAGACTTTCATTAAAGAAACATGTGACAATCACGTGCCCTCTTTTAATGGTCTTGACGAAGTCCAGGGTTTGGCGGAGAAATTCATTTTGGCTTTTAAGAATTGGGAACAGAGCATCAAGGAGAAAACGACAGAAAGCGACGAAGCAACCAAAAAAGGGGAACCTCTACACCATCAGGATCACTCGAAAACCAGTGGTATTCCGAAGCAGCCAGAGGTAGAAATAACGACTCCTGCAGTTTCGCAACCTGATGCTAGAGAAAACGAATTGCAAATTCATCAAGTCCTTCAACCCAACCCTGTTAATATCCAAGACCCAGTAGATTTTGAAGTTATGGAGACTGAGGCTCCAAATTGGGTAAATTCCTATATCCTGGAGCTAAGTAATACCTATGGGGTAGCTTTTGAGGGTTTTGAAAAAGAAACTTGAGAACTCCTGATGAAAATCAATGATAGAAAGTCGGAAATGGACAAAAAGAAGCAGAAAAGTACCACTACTCCAAAAAACAGAAGTATAGGCAAAATGAGTTAGAAAATTTCCATTCCAGTCTGAACAAGGAAGTGGAAGGGACAAGGAGCAAGGGGAAGAATCTCTATTTGACTTTTAAATGAAGGTCAAAATTGTATCATGGAATGTCAGGGGATTAAACAATGGGGATTCAAGGAATTTAGTCAGAACCAGTCTACAAAAGTGGAAAGCTGATGTGGTATGTTTACAGGAAACAAAACTAAATAAAGAAGCAGAGAAGATGCCATTCAATATTTGGCCTAGCAGATGGATGAGGTGTGGCTCCAAGGAGGCTGATAGCAGCAAAAGGGGGATTTTTCTAATGTGGGACAGCAGGATGTGGAAGGGTACCAAGATTGAAGAAGGGAATTATTCAATTACCTACTGCTTTGAAGGCCTTCACGACTCTCTTAGCTGGTCCTTCACTGGTATTTATGCTCCTCACACCAGGAAGGAGAAGCTTGAGTGTTGGGAGGAACTGGCAGCCATGAGGAGTTTGTGTGGAGGGTTATGGGTGGTAGGGGGGAGAGAAGGAGTTGCTCGAGAACCACCAATATTATGATTGATTTCTCTAGGTGGATTGAGGACCTAGAGTTACATGACCCTATTCTAATTGAGGGCAAGTATACTTGGGTCGGGGGGCAAACCACTCAAATAATGCAAGATTGGACAAATTTTTATTCACATCAGAGTGGGAGGAAAGTTTTAAAAAGATCAGACAAAGAATTTTGCCTAGAGTAACCTCAGACCACAGCCCCATAATTTTGGAGTGTGGTGAATGGGAAAATAGGCACCCATATTTCAAATTTGAGAATTGGTGGCTCAAGATCAGGGAATTTAAGGAGATGGTTCAGGAATGGTGGGAAGGTTCAAAGTGGAAGGATGCCCAGATTACAGATTGTGCAACAAACTAAGGTTACTGAAACAAAAACTAAAGAGTTGGAGTAGAGTGACTTGCTGAAATGGCTATCGGGAAAGTAAACTGCTAGAAGAACTGTCAGATTTGGATAAAGCTCAAGAAGATAGAGAATTATCAATTGAAGAACTGATGGTCAGGGCAACAAGTTTGGTGGAATTTGAAACCTTGGCAAAACAAGAGGAAGAGAAATGGAAGCAAAAATCAAGAGCCCTCTGGTTGAAGGAAGGAGATAGGAATACCAAGTTCTTCCCGAGGGTAGCCACAGCTCATAGAAGATAAAATACAATTGATAGGCTGGTTGTAAGGGGAGAAGAGATTCAGGAAGATGAGGTCATCAGGAGTGCTCTGCTAGAATTTTATTCTAATTTGTATACAAAGACTGAAGCATGGAGACCCTCATTTGAATTTAGAGGTTGTCCTACTATCACCAATGAGGAGAGTGAATGGATGCAAAGACCTTTTCCAGAGACAGAGGTGCTTCAAGTTATCCAGAATTGTGATGGTGACAAGGATCCTGGTCCTGATGGGTTTACTATACAGTTCTACAAGACTTGTTGGGAATTTTTGAAGGAAGACTTGAAGCAGACTATCCATAACTTTCATCAAAGGGGAGTCTTTGAAAAGGCCTTCAATGCCCTTTTTGTGGCATTAATTCCAAAGAAACCAGGGGCAATTGAAATTAAGGACTTTAGGCCTATTAGTTTGATTGGAGGGGTATATAAGATTATCTCCAAGCTCCTAACTGAAAGGCTGAGAACAGTAATAGGGAGGCTTG